>JADZMA010001748.1:0-15317 GCA_020796225.1 Arion vulgaris
GATCCCCCCAAACCCTACCAACTCTTCAAGATGAATCTTTTTCATGTGGCTTGCTTTAAAAATTTCCTTTCGGGGCCATTAATAAAATGTTCGATGTGACATGACACAGTATTTTTCAATTTTTCCTTGAAACTTTTGGGACCCCCCAAACCTGGTCCCTTTAAAGCTTTTAAAATTTTTCATCAAAAACTATACATGATACTGGACTGTCAAAAACCCCAAATGTCACCGCGGGTTTGTTTATCCCCCCTCCATCTCGTATGACATTTTTACAAACCCCCAAAAAGGGAGCTATAACTTAGAAAAAAGCCTATCCCTTTTGGAAGGTAAAACCAAACTGCATGACCTATTTTAAAAAAAAGTTCTACTGATTCCCCCTTCTTTTAAAAATAAGGTCGGAAGTCATTAAGAACTTAATTACCAGAAAGCCTGGAATGAGGGATCATCACTTGTGTTTATGCTGTTTGGGGAAACCGTTTATATGTTTCCCAAAATTCATAAACTCCCAATCATATCGTTTCTGTTGCCCCTGGAACACATCTCAGAAAATTCCATAATTCTTAATCCCTGAAACACTCCCCTTTATTTTTTAAAAAAAGAAAACGCTTTTCTGTTTTTTTCCATTAGTTTCTACCGAGGAACCTGCTCTTCCTTTGATTTTTGGGTCAACACTTCTATCCTCATCCCGGGCCTTAAAGGGTCTCCAGTTTTTCTCAATAGGAGAACTAATCCACATGTCAAATTCTTTCCTTCGCTTGTGGAACTGTTCTCCTCTCAACTCCTTTCAGTTCAAGACCAATTCTTTTAGCAGATATGGGTCCATGGGACTAAAATGGGACCTATTATGCTTGTTGTTCATGGGTTAGCTTAACACCAGTAGGACTACATTGATGACCCCCCTTCCTCTGTCTATCACAGATACATTATCCATGACCAAAATTATACAAAAGACCATTTGGCATTTTGATATCCTGAAGCCCTTTTTCACCCCTTTAAAAATTTCATTAATGTTTTTAACCCTTTTTTATTTCTTCTCCAATTCACTACTTGTTAACTTTTTGCTTTCTTCACCTATACCCATCCCCTATCACTTCAGTATTTCAATACTTTCTAGTTTTCTCCTTTTTTCTTTTCCCACCCGGTTTTGTCTTTGCCCTTCTTGCCTGGGCCCTTTGGCGAACGATGATTTTCTTGATGGTCCGGATGCGTTTCTTTGGTGCCCTTTCCCCAGAAGGGGTTTATCCTTGCATAGTTCAGAAAAACACCCAGCAGGCCCCCACCACCAGCATAGGACCCTCTCTGACAGAGTAAAACTTATCTTAACTTTCCACCCCATAGTTCCCGGTGAAAAAAGTTTTATTCCGTCTATCTATCCTTAAGTCAGATCCTGAGACCCGTTCTGTCTTCCCAACTATCCTTTGGTGGCTTACAGATGGGACAGAAGTCTTAAGGATATTTGGTACAATCGCTTAAGTCCAATATCCCAGACTCACTTTGGGATTCCAGTGTGGCCGTTAGCGTTACAACACGTGTGTTTTTGATACAGACGCGTACTTAAACTTTCCTGCCATGTTTGTATTTAACATGCCGAGTCCCCTAATCTTAAACTATGCCATTATCTGTAAACGGTGAACAGGCTTAATCGGGAGACAGGCAGAGGCTCAGTAACCCATTCCCAAAACTTGCGTGACATACCAATGCTCTGTGACCCCGTAACCATTTCAATGATACCTGCCATTTAGGCATATAACACTGGGCATATGTTTCATGTATTCAATTATATATTTTAGATTTTCATTGTTTCTCTTCTTTTCTATTTCTAGTTTCTATGTGTGTTTTTTGTGTTACATTTATTTTGTTATTCGTTTTTATTCCCAGATTTCATTAGAAACATTTGTATGTATGCGTCCATATGTTTTTTAAATTCGTCACTCCTGTTGTTTCTTTTGCTGATAAAGGCCTTGTTGGACAAAAAGTTGCTGTATTTTGTCATTGTTTTTATAATTTGTAAAACTACAGTACTTTTGTGATTACGTGTTTTGCCAATCAAATAGTTTACTGCAGTCCATCTATTTTGTTAATATTTTTGCTCACATAAATCTGCAGTGCAATAATCAGGAATAGTCCTGAAGCACAAGACAGGAACAATAAAGACTACTGTGACAGCAAGACATTAAATACCTTGGACATGATAATGGAGAGGGCAAGAGAGAATAATTACAGTGCTTGACATTAGATTAATCATCAAAACTATTGTCTTGTCACTGTCCTAGTACTCTTTGATTTCTTCTATTTTGTTTTCAGAAACAAAGGACATTCAGGAACAGCCTCAACAGAAATTATTGAAAGAAATTATTCCATTAATCTTAGAATCAGGTTCAAGTGAAGATATAATATCAGACACAGAGTCTGAATCATCTCATCAAGATAAGGTCAGTTGTTCTTCTAAGATTCTTGTATATCATAATCTCATATTCTAATAAGAAAGAAAATCTCACTGCTAAGATTCTTGTATATCATAATCTCATATTCTAATAAGAAAGAAAATCTCACTGCTAAGATTCATGTATATCATAACCTCATATTCTCTCTCTTGCGTTCATTATTTTGGCCATTTGATCATTCTACTTGTGATCTATAAACAACCTTTATCAAGACTGTATTTTTACGTGACAGTCTTCAGCACCATTAGAAGCTCTGATGCTTGTCCTTCGGTGGCGTGTGTCTGATTTCAACCAGCGTTCAGCGGAGTTCACCCTCGTTAGCCTTTGCCTGTTCCCAGCCGACCTGCAAGGCAGCAGGTTGCTATTTTCTTTAGTGTATCGACCCTTTAAACTGACCTGCCCTCCCGGGTTGATGAGCGTCATCTGCCCAGGTAACCGTCTTTTTATGGACTACTGGGTTTGCCTGTCCAGTTTGTGTATGCGTTTGCTCTGCTAGCCTTTGATTGTTCCCAATCTAACTACACGGCAGTAGTAGTTTCCTGCGCGAAACACACACTGGATTCAAGCCTCTGCTGGGCTTTCCAGTTTTCTGCACATTTGGGTGTTCCACTTGCCACGTCTCTTCGTCTCTCCACCATTGGCACCATACACTTTTGCCCCACGGTGGAGCCAACCCGTCGCGTCACCTGCATGCGTGTTCCTCTGCCTTGGTGCCTACCACCGTGTCTGTGGACCTCATATTCTAATAAGAAAGAAAAACTCACAGTATGACTTTAAACATTCAGTTATTACTGACGAGAGAGAAAAAATATCAGTCTCAGTTCCATAGAGGGAGATTGGTAGAGTTGCTACGCCGTCCATTTACAATGAAATATCGCTCTTTTAGTAAGACCCAAGACATTCTTTGTGCATTGAATGCTGGGTAATTAAAAAAGTTCATAATAGCATCCATTTTGTATGTATTGTGAAACTGTGTAAATGAAATCAGGTTAGTATACTTGTATGTCACGTTTTATAAACTTTAAAGCATTCCACACTGCCTGAATATTTTATAAACATTTCATAAAGGAAAGCTACATATAACGAGACATTTACGAAGGGTCACCGCAATTATTTTGTACACCGCTACTTTTTGGGCAGGTACAGCTATTAAACAGCAAATTT
Organism: Arion vulgaris; assembly: GCA_020796225.1. Taxonomy (NCBI): domain Eukaryota; kingdom Metazoa; phylum Mollusca; class Gastropoda; order Stylommatophora; family Arionidae; genus Arion; species Arion vulgaris. The sequence goes on from JADZMA010001748.1 coordinate 3,609, forward strand.
TCATACAATCAATACGAATAATGTCACTGAATCATACATTTTCAAAATGATCAATGATTCTTCTCTCTTGTGTGCAAGTTTTATTGTCAGGGGTTATCTTGAAGCTCCAAACTTTTGATCGCTAGAGTGACGACCCTGTTTTGTTTCGATGTTACTTTCACCGACTACTATGTCACGTTCTCTCTTACCCTTTTAAAAATAGTTTTGTTATTTACAAGCGATAACGTAATTCTAAGCATAATTTCCAAACTTATTCAGTATTTCTGCTGTGTGGTTGATATTTGTATCGAATATCAAGTTTAGTATTATAAATTCCTAGCTGAATGTGACTATATAGAATCATCCATTGGCGACAAAAGACATTATGTTTGGAGATCTAATTAAGAACGTAACATTATGCTGTTGTAAGTTATGAGTAAAAATAAATAATAGAACATATTATAGGATTGAAATAAATAGCTCTTAACTAAATGCTGTTTATGCAGTCAAGTCATGTGACTTCAATTACATCCCATATCAACAGAAAAATGATATATCTACTATATATATATATAAATGGATGTTTGTCTGTTTGTTTGTTACCTATAGACTCGGAAACTGCTGAACAGATTTAGCTGAAATTTACAGGATATGTTTGTTTTGATTCGGGATCTACCTGTCATACTTTGAAATAAGTAGCGCTGAAGCTTTCTAAAAAATCGAAAATACGTTAATTTCATAGAAGTTTCTAAGTTTGTTTACAATTTGCTATGAGCGTTTCCGGAAGTCTCAGGTATACATTAATATATACACAAGATTCGATGAAGTATGTTTTAAAACTATTGAAACCTCGACCTCTTTCATAGCATAAAATAATCGTTTCAATGCATTTTTACAAACAAGCTGAAGTTAAAAATCGCAATCAGGTTTGTTTCTTCATAGGATTTCTAATCATTCGAATCATGATAAGAGAAATATCAACTGGGGCAGCGACATTAGTAACAATGAAGCAGTATATAGACTGGGACATAATTCAATTTTTGTTGAGGCGTGCAACGTCGCAGGAGCACAGCTAGTATAATATATAGTAACAGCAAATAATTTTTATTACTGCTTGCATGCTCCAATTTTAGAAAAATAGCAGCTGACAGTATAGACAGAGATATCATGGTAAACATAGAAAAGGAACACACTAGTTCAAACACCATACAATATTTAACAATATGGTAATAATTAGCATCAGGCAGAAATGTTCAAATTATAAATGAACAAGTTACATGCAGATTTATTAGTTTGTGAAGTAGGAGGAGAAAATAAAATGCAATACTAAGATTAAAAAAGCACAAGCAAACCTATCAGAACTTGAGTTTGTAGCACTGTGTGATAGGTCTGGTCCAGTATGTTCACATTTAGATAAAGTATTAGACAAACACAAAATCACACCACAGGCATATCATAGTAGAGCTTTTGTTGGTAACTACAGTCATAAATACTTAACATGTAAAGTCTATAAAGATCTCACAGAAGATGTCATAACACATACACAATTGTACACACAGAATCAAGATATAATAAATACTGCATTGATCACAAGAGACATTTTTAATTCATTAAATACAGCATTTGAAAAAGTTCACTATTACATCTCTACACATGAACCAATCCATGCTGACACAGTTCCAGAAATACAATTGAATACAGGATTACATGACAATATACAGACTGTATTTTCCAGATAAAATAATTCCAAAACAACACATACTTGAACATCACTGTGCAAACTGGATCAGAATTAATGGTTTTGGATTGGGCTTTATCTGAGAACAAATAGGAGAAGTTATACATTCAATGGTAGCTGGTATAGAAAAAGAGCTGGGTATAAGAAATAAAACTAAGGAATTAATTTATCATTAATACACAGCTGCTACAAACTTATCCAACTGTAAATACACAAGTTCACTGTGAAAAACATAAGTTTAAATAACAGCAGACCTGTGAGCTGTACAATTGTATTTTTCTGTATTGTATTGTGTGTTGTCTAGCTGTCTTTATAACAATTTAGAACAGTTATATACATATGTGTGTTTGTGAGATGTCTTTGGTCAGTATTCTACATGTCAGCAAGTATATATGAGCAAGTGTGCATGAGTAAATTATGAAGTAAAATTGTAGGCTACTAAATCATGACTAATGTGGGCTAGTAAAATTGTATAATTATATTACAAATGTGTATTGTCAATGTTTGGAGATATGTATTTTTGTTTGAACTACAATTAGCAGTATATTTAGAAATGAAAGTATTATTGTGAAATTATAAATTAATTATTAAAGCATTACATATTTCATGAAAAGTAAACTAGATCCTTATGCATTTATGGAAATAGCTGTGTAAATTTATGTTATTGTGATTTAAATATATATATATATAATTTTTTGGTATGTTGAGATATGTTAAATATATATGCAATTTAATAGTAATTTTATAAATACCTCTTTGTCTTTGACAGTTTTAAGCTATTATAAATGACCAGACATAGTGAACTACACCATGAACTACAATTATTTTCAACAATCAGATTTAAAAAATATTTTTAGTATCGTTAATGTTACTTTGTCAAAAAACTAAACCTTGTATACTTTTGTAGTGTGATATTTCTATTGCAATGAAGATTAACAACATACCCATCAGTATAATTTGCTCATCCTCAGGTAGTTAGAATGTGACTAGTTCATACAGATATAACTTCATAATTATATATAATATAAACATAAACATAATTATAAATAACACAGTGATACTGCACAAAATTTGAGAGCTACATATGAAAATTGATTATATTTTAACGTAATAGTATACAGTGTGTTTTTACATTAACAACAGTCTGAATTTAAAGCAATATATAAACCAACCAAAAGTGCTCATTTCGTAACCTTGCACAAGAATGTAAACAAAGGGTATCTAAGCACAACAAAGGGACATTACTAAGAGAGCGCTACTGATATGTGGTCCAGGATGAGCGGTGTGGAGAACTTACAGGCCCTTCAAGTAACTTATTCTGATGCGAGAGGAATGAATATTATTATTGCTAATAATTGTCAGTTTATACCACATTTATATCTTCATTTTTTGTTGCTATAAATACATTTTTTGTATTTGAAATGAGTCATAGTGCAGGCAGCTAGACATGAAACCTGACATTCCTGGAGAGGAGTTTTGTTTGCATCATGACCATGATTATGCTGGGCTAGACAAAACACGTAAGTTTTATCATTGACTATGATTAGGCTGATAAGTTTCATTGCTGAACTAGATAAAACACATAAGTTTCATTGCTTGAACTAGATAAAACACATGTTTCATTGCTTGAACTAGATAAAACACATAAGTTTCATTGCTGAACTATACTGAAGCACATTAAAAACGCACCACTATGACAAATACTGTTGCTGAGAGAGTGAGCAAAAAAAGTGTGGGAATGTATTTTCCCAGTGTTTGTCATGAGGTAGAGAGCGAATGGCTGCTGGAATGGAAAGTGAATTTTCAAACCCGCGGTTTTGTGTACAGATTACAAGAAAACAATGAAAGTTACACGTGCAACATTATTCCAAATAACTAGGACCTTGAAAGTGTGTAGGCGTTGTGGCAGTATACTCTGTATAAAAAGGCTGTTGAGACAAAACACCCGGTACATGTGCTAACAATGCCACGATTATCGGAAAATGACGCTACGAGCCATTGGTATGTTGTCTCCGGAATGAGCTTGAGGGCCATTGCCAGAAGGATGAATTGCCAGCACTATTATGCGTCTCAATGAGCGTACTGGACTCAGGAGCCACTGGCAGTGCCGGGATAGGCGTCGGAGTGGCCAGCCACGAGTTACTACCCCTGCGCAGATGTCACCCTAGAATCGTTCTCTCCGGCAAGTGCAACAGCAATAGTGGGTAGACGTGGACAAGTCTCTCGAATAGAAAGTCATTCAGCGACTCAGAGATACAGGCCTTACTGCAAGGCGACCTTATGTTGGGCCAAACTTGACTCACAGACATCGTCAGCAGCGCCTGCAATGGGTGGAATGCTGTCCTATTCACAGACGAGAGCAGATTCAACCTATCCTTTGCTGATGGGCGTGTGCGGATTTGGCGTCGGTGTGGGCGCTTTGCAGATTGCTGTGTTCTCAACACAACTGATTTGGAGGTGATAGTATTCACATTTGGGAAGATTCATTTCACCATACGCAGCCTCTTCCGTCTTCCGTGCAAATGTTAATGCTGTGACATATCGAGATGGGGTTCTGGATGCATTGGTTGTTACTGCGTTCAGAAATTATCCAGACTTGCAGCTTCTCCAGCAGGATAGCGCATGTGTACCACCACACTTAGCCCAGCAATATCTACAGCAGCAGAACATTTTGACAATTGATTGGCCTGCCCTATCACCAGACATGTCCCTATAGAACATCTTTGGGCGGCTTGGACACCGAGTCTCAGGCACACCCCTGCAGCTAATCTGCAACAGCTGGAAGATGCTCTTACATGTGAATGGGACTTGATTCCACATAATTTCCTTCCTGAACTTGTGCATTCCATGACAGACAGCTGCAAGCTTGTTTGCAAGCACCACGGTGGACATACCAGATACTGAGGATAGTGTGAATGAATTTTTTTAATTGGTTGCATTTTTGTTCTCCCTTGCCTGCACAAAATGCAATTAATTTCATAACAATCAAATGTACAAATTAATTACCATCATGAATTTAAGGAAAAATGAATAGGATTCGAATATGTAAGCTTGTAACACTTATATTTATTTCACACTCTGTTCCTGGATTATACAGGTGGTGCGTTATTAATGTGCTTCAGTATAGATAAAATATGAGATTTTTCTACTATGATAACTCTCAGGTTGACCCAGTCTCAATTGGGTAGCAGAGAAACACTGAGAAGTAAAAAAAAAAAATGCAGCCATAATGCTGACCACATACAAAATCACAGGCTTTGGTTAGGAAGAATTTGGGGTATCGGGTCAAGAAATTGTTTCGTTGTTTCCATATTGATGTAGAATTTGTATAACAATTTTGAGAGGTTATGGCTTAGAAGAGCAGAAAAAGGTTAGTTTACAAAACAAATGTCAAAGCATTGTCATGGAAACAATACAAAATGGTAGCCAAACACAAAATTTCTTGTGTAATATTTTAGATATTACAATTGGGGTCAAAGGCACAAGAAAACAGCTGCGCCTGGATTAGCGAGGCTGGGGCTAATCCCTGCCCTCATCTCCGTGTGACCCTAGTAACAGACGGTGTTTCTGGTCTGGCTAGAGGGCAGGTCGTGGGAGAGCTCTCTGGGGCATGAGATGCATAGGTAGTCACTGCTGAGATGGGATTCTCTAACACAGACAAGCGAACTCCATAGTGACTATTAATGCTTGTCTTGCCGATGGGAAAAGCTTGAAGGATAAGCGTGAGCGGAGCCGTGCATGCTCTCTCTTGAGCCCTTTCTCTTGAGCTGGTGAGTATGCTGGAGTCTGGTTGGAGCTGCGAAAGGTCCACATAGGCGGAACTCGGGTCCCTATCTCAGGGATGGGGCACGATTATAAGTCATCGAAGAGACATTGACCCATGCAGGGCAAAATTGACCTGTGCATGCTCTCTAGGAGCCTATCTCTTGAGCGATGGTATGCTGGGAGTCGAGGTTGAACTGCTCTGGGACCACATAGGCGAAACTCAGGCCCTATCACAGGGGTGGGGACACAATTAAAGCGCATCGAAGAGATCTTGACCAGCGGGCAAAATTTGGAGCCTGCGATGCTTTCTGAGCGATGGTATGGAGTGAGTTGAACTGCCGTGGGCCAACATAGGCGGAACTCTGCCCATATCACAGGATGAGGCATGATCATAGCCCCAGAATCTTGACCAGGCAAATGTGAGCCGGCAAACACTGATGGTGCGATAAGACAGGCACTATCGCCGAGCGACGCATGCACTCTGGCGATGCAGAGTGGGCCCGCCGATGGACGAGCAAGCATGCATGGTAGGTATAGAAAATGTAGCACTGCGAAACTGTGGTGACCAGGGCAGAGCTAGCACTGCTGCTGGTGATGCCATAGTGACCCACCGAGGGCAGGTGGATGTAACAGGCATGAGGGTGTCGTGCCCGAAGTGTAGAACAACTGAAGCGCCCAGCAGAGGTAAAACCAGTGCGGCGTTTCGCTCACGAAACTACTGGTGCTGTGTGTTTGATTGGGGACAATCAAAGGCTAGGAACAAACCGTACCTAAAACTGGACGGTAGGCAAATGCAGCAGTCCATTAACAAGGCGGGTATGGCTGGCGAGATGGCGCTCATCAGCCCGGGAGGGCAGGTCATCTACGGTCATGCCCTGAAGAAAATAGAACCTGCTGCACTTGTGGGTTTTGGCTGGGGACAGCAAAAGGCTCGGAGGCGGACAGTGCGCTGGTTGAAACCGAACACACCACCGAAGGATAAGCACCTGAGCTCAAATAGGTACTGAAGGCTGTGCCGTACATTCGTTCTTAATGTTTGGCTGTTTATATATCACAATAGCATGATAAAAGCGGCATAGGAGCGAGAGAGAATATTACAATTGCTCACCTAAGAGTGCAAACAGAATTCATTTACATTCATTAGATTCAGGGCCTTGAAGATTAAAAATTTTGTGTTTGGTTGCCATTTTGTATTGTTTTCAGGACAATGCTTTGACATTTGTTTTGTAAACTAACCTTTTTCTACTCTTCTAAGTCATAATCTCTCAAAATTGTTATACAAATTCTACATTAATCTGAAAACAGGAAAAAATGTCACTCTCAGACCCAAATCCCCTTAACATGAAGACTGAACTCAAAATTTAAAAGCTGGGGTTTCTTGGCTAGCACATGATAGGGTTGTTGCAGACAAAGTGAGCATAAAGGACAACTACTTCCAGTATGAGAATGGAGGTTGCCATTACTGCTGCCCTCCATTGGCTTTCTGCAACTCTGTTGACTTGGGATGTTGTGTCGGACTCAATCCTCGGAAGATCCAAAATGAGAGGATTTCGTCTATTGAGTGTTCTATCATCTTGAAGGCTTACATGGATCTACTATCTTGGGCATCCATGTGTTTGCGGCAATGAGATAGCAAACATGCTTGCATCAAGAGCATTGATTGTCGGAGAGTTGAAGATGGATAAGGAGAATATTCACGGCTCTTGTTAGATGAAGACACTAAAATAACTTTTGAATCGATCCATCGATTTAAAGTTTGGAGATTACCTGTTGTGCACGTAGAACTTTGATCATGAAGGGCATAGTGATGAGTTTGTTTTAACCAGAGACACCGTAACCATCAGTATGCATACCCTTCAACATCTGTTGGGAGACTGACACCTATGGGTCTGCTAGGAGTGCAATGATGTCAGTTCAGTAACCAATAGAATGTGTTACTTTGATTGACAGGAATCAGAACAAATATATGAGTGTTAATGAGAATATATGTGCACATTACTTAACAATCATCATTAACCTTGGATGGGTGTGTATAGATTAGAGCAACTGTAAAACAGATTTAGCCTTTCAACATTTTGTAGAATCTTCTGGTCTGTGATGCAGGAAAAAATCAGTTTATGATTTTCCAGGTTTGTGCAGATTGTTGCTGAACAGGTCAGAGCTTTTTGGGCAATCACCTCCAGCAAGATGATGGATATTGAGGCAGCTCTTCACTGACTTTCTTGAACAGCACAAATAAAGCCATTATTGTGTCAGACTCTTTCTAATGCTCTGCAAGGCTCAAAACATTTGGCTTCAGGGTGAATCTTGAGAACTATTGCAGCCTCAAACTCCAGATAATGTTTTATTTAATATTTTAATATTATAGTAGTACAAATGCTGGCTTTGAAAGTTTCTATAGTGAGAATATATGATGTGGATAGATGTGACACTAAAGTTCTCTTCAGAATTGTTTATTTCTTTATGGTGATTCAACTTAAGAAACAACAAATTAAATAGTTTGGCCACATAAGCATATTATCAACATGATATATGATTAACTTGGTATCAAGTGTGGCAGAATCTCTTCAGGAAGGAATGAGGATGTTTATATTTATATATATATATATATATATATATATATATATATATATATATATATATATGTATATATATATATATATATATATATGTATATATATATATATATATGTATATATATATATATATATGTATGTAATAATATGTATATATATATGTATATATCTTGTATATATATATCTATGTATTTATATATATATCTATGTATATATATATCTATGTATATATATATATCTATGTATATATATATCTATGTATATGTATATATATTTAAAAAGTATCATACGCAAATTAACAGTTTCACGGAATTAAACAAAGCAACCACTTGTGAATAAGAATGCACTTGGGTTCATCAGAAAAAATCTCTGTGCATTTAGGCAAGCATCCACTGTTTGGTAGACGTCAAATGCCGTCGAGAAAAAGTGCGTGGCTGCAAACTGAACCATGTGGTCACCGCTGTCTTCACGTCTGCGTCGCTGTTGAATCGCTGTCCTTTAGTGCTTTCTTCAATGGTCGAACAAATGGAAATCACGGGACAAATCGGGACTATAGGCTGGGTGATGAAGAACTTCCCAATTCTTCTTTGCCAATGTTTCCTGCACAATTTTGCTGACGTCGCAGACTGGCGTTGTCAGCAGATCTTGCGCCAGGTCAGGCGCATATTGTTGCAACAGAAGAAGCCATAGCCTTGCTGATAAAGCAGTATTCACTGACCGTCGTAGGAGCATTACGTTACTGCAGAAGAATTCCATATGTCAATTGGGACAGCCCCATGGTTGTTTGGAAGAAATTGAACTATCGGAAGGTGTGTTCACAGTGGGTCCTCACGGATGTTGACGCCACCATAGGAAGAGCGGATGGGGTGAAGTTTGAACCACTTGATGCGTTACAGGACAGAGGGTGATGCATTTCTGTGAGCATTGTGGCAGGTGATGAATCGTGGTGCCACCACTATGAACCGAGCAGCAAAATTGACAGCATGCAATGGAAACATCCAGGTTCACCAAAACCAAAATTTCAAGACACAGGTTTCTGCTGGGAGTTATGGTGCCCGCATTTTTGACCATGAAGGGCTTTGTTGGCCGATTTTAGGAACCTGGTGTCAGCATCAATGCCCATTATAAGACACTTTAGACAAGCTGCATAAGGCCATCAGGCTAAGCGACCAGCAAGCTTTCTCAGGTGTGATTCTTCTCCACGACAACGCTGTCCGACGTCAAAATTGTGCGAAAACATTGGCAAGAAAATTGGGAAGTTCTTCATCACCAGCCTATAGTCCCATTTGTCCCGTGTGATTTCCATTTGTTCGGACCGTTGAAGCACTAAAAAGGACAGCGATTCAACAGCGCGCGAGACGGAAGAACAGCGGTGACACATGGTTCATTCACACGCACCTTTCTCGGACGGCATTTGCGTCTACCTAAACAGTGGGGATGCTTGCCTAAATCATACGGAATTTTTCTGATGAACCAGGTGCATTCTTATTCACAAGTGGTTGCTTTGTTTAATTCCGTTGAAACTGTTAATTTGCGTATGATACTTTTTAAATAAATCCAAAGTCGTTTCATTGAACCGTCTCATATATATGTATATATACGTATATATGTAGTAGTATATTATATATATATGTATATGTATATATATGTATATATATATGTATATATATATATATGTAAAAGTGTTTTACTGTGACAACTTCTGAGTTTTAGCTTTTCTTTCTTGTCGTTCCGCTCATACCTAGGTCTCTTCTCAAAGACTGCCTACCGTATTTTGCCTTTCCGCAACTCTGTCATCAACTAGTTTTCCATGTGCTGGAACCTATAGAAAGTTTTCATTGGGGTTTTGCAGACATCTTTATATCTGAGCAGTGGTCTGCCCTTGTGCCTCTTCCCATGAAAATTCACAGAACAACATTTGTTTTGGTATGCGATAATTTTCCATTCTTCTCACATGCCCCAACCATCTTAGTCGTGTCCACTGCTGATCTGCCCATGATGGAAGGCAGGTTTGCATGTTGCAGTACTTCAGAGTTGGTTATCTTGTCTTACCACCTGATGTTCATAATCTTGCGGAGACATCGAAGATGAAAGATGTAAAGTTTCCTCTCGTGTCTTGAGTAGGCTGTCCATGTTTCTGAGCCATATAGTAAAGAACTAATTACACAGGCTCGATATATTTGAATCTTCATCTGCAATGTCAGTTTTGTGTTGTCCCACGCTCGCTTTATAGTTTGCCGAATGTAGTACCGCCTCCCTACACAGCGGTTTCTTCATCAAAGAAAGGCTGGCAGTGATATGGACCCACCAAGATAGCAGAATTTTGAACTGGTGTTAGATGGTTGCCATTTAAAGTGATATTTGTTGTGTTACTCCATAATGCTTACATAATGCAACTATTTTGGAGACACTATAGTCCTAGAAAATAGGTTGCATGCCTTTGACAAAATTATTCATTAGGCATTGCAGTGTAGTCTCACTGTGGGCGACTAAGGCAGCATCGTCAGTGAAAAGGAGGTCCCTTGGGAAGAATTTCCGTCGTTTTGTCTTGGCTCTTAGCGAGCCCAAATTAAAGTGAACCATCAGATCTATGCGGATGAAAACATCACCATCAGCGTCCCTAAGGCGTGGTTCAAAGAGACCTCTTCAGGGAGGAATGAAGATATATATATATATATATATATATATATATATATATATCCAACTAAAAAACTACCAGCATGCATACCTTTGCCATCTTGTGAAAGAGACTAAATCTATGGATCAGTTTGGAGTGCTGTGACATTGGTTCTGTTAATTAACTAAACAAAGCTCATGCAGAAAATTGAAGTCTCTTTCAGCAAATGGAAAGTATCACACAATAGTTCTGACAATTCTTTCTTTCTCGAATCCTGTATGCCTCACAGCGTCAGGTCAGGAAGAGATTTCTAAAGAGCCTAGTATGCCTTCGTAGATAGTCTCTTTCATGGCCTCTGTTATCTCTGAGGTCCATCTTTGCGTGGCGGCCTTACCCATTTGCTTTGTACCCATTGTATCGGAGCAGCATTGCTCTTTGTGGTGCACTGTCTGATGATAATCTGCTTACGATGGCGAACCATTTAATTTATTGTTTCTTGATGAAGTCTAGTACTGATGTTGTACCAACTTTTTCCTAATGTCTTCATTTCTCAACTGGTCTCTTCTTGTACACCAGCATTCTCGTAGACACTTCATCTCTGTTGTGACTAGTTTTCTTATATCGTTTGTTGTCAGCGTCCAGGTTTGGCACTGGTAACATAATGTGGGAGAAAGATTGTGTTGAACAATTCTTTATAAGCTGTAATTGGAAAAGCACAGTGTATATTGATGAGCAAATGAAGACTGCCACTGAGCTATGCAGACTAAAGTTAAATACAAATAAGATTCAGACTTTTATCAACATATGTCTTCAGCATATTCTCCGACTGAGATGGTATGATAGCTGCAAACACAGACCTGTTATTAAGATCAAGACATGAACCCATGATGACCCCGGTTGAGGAACAAATTATGATGGTCTGGCATATCCTGGAAGACACAGTCAAGTGAACCCGAGAAAATAGAAAAGTCATCTAAACAGACCTGGGGGGCGGGGGTCTTCTTGAGGGAAAAAGGGGTGCTGGACTATCCTTA
>JADZMA010001749.1:0-15309 GCA_020796225.1 Arion vulgaris
AAAATTTATAAACAGACTATGATCAATAAAAAATTCAACAGTTTTCCATTAGAAAATTCATAATATTTAATCACTTGTAATATCAATCTCTCTGTCTTGGAGTGAATAACAACAACAAATGACGCTTGAAACAGACTATGATCACAGGTATAAGGAATTAAAACAGATACCGCAACATTCAATTTTTCCATCAATTTCTATAATTCAGTTACAAATGGGTCCCACTCTCACTAGCGTATATCTGAATAGAATAACAACACTTGCACTATCAAATTCCCTGAATCCTTCTGAAATATTATGTCTTATCTTCTGTACTCGCCGGTCTATATTAATAAAGTTAGTTTTTCGCCGATGTCCCTATTAAAATTCAGTCCACACTGAAAAAATAGTTCATTAACTTATAACAGTTCATTCCCTGGCGTTGATGTTCGAGATACTATGGTCGTTCACAATTCCTTTCAATCTCAGGGAAAAATAGGATGCTTCTGGCCTTTACTGGTTCGTCTTTGGTTGCGGAAAGCTAGTCTTCACAGTCAGGGGGTCGCTTACTCATCTGCTTCTATAGTCTTCAGGCATCAGTCCTCTGGTCGTCAGGAGCTGGTCATCGGTTAGTCTGGCATCGGTTCATCTAGGCGTCAGTTATCTGGTCGGCATCTCGTCGTCTTGGTTCATTATATATAAAACCTCGCTGTTCTTCTCTGTTAAATGGCTGTTTATTGATGTGAACTAGTTAACAACTTCATGTTAGTTCACCGCTCTATCTCTCTTTGACAAGTGTTGTTTAGCAGTTCCAATCAATTTAAAATCACTGTTAAAGGCATTCTAGTTTCTCTCTCTCAAAAAATCAAAGTAGTATCTACTTGCTACTTAAACATTATTATGATCCGTTCTACTCAACTTCTCTAGTCAGTCTGTCTTTCTCTGCTGCTCAAATGTAAACTTCTCAACTCCTAAATAACAGAATATTCCTCTGAAAACCTCACTAACTCGACGTATTTCTCTTCTTCAATGTATCCGTCCGACCCCCTCCTTCCGTTGTAACTATCCTATTTCCCAACTCCCAAAAACAGAATATTCCTCTGAAAAACTCACTAACTCGACGGTATTTCTCTTGTACTTAAAATGTATCCGTCCGACCCCCCTACTTCTCAAGTTGTAACTATCCTACTTCTTTTCCTTACTATAACTATATCTCTTCTGTAGTGTGTTGTTCTCCGTATAAGAAAACAATATTCGCTTTTCACTTCGCTAGTTCATTTTGACTATCTCCCTCTGTTCAAAGTTAATGTTCCTTAAATTTTGTCAGAAAAATATATGATATAGTTAGTCTTCCTCTCTCTCAATAATCTTCATACCACGGAACTCAGTCTCGTGTGTTCCTTTTCGAGTCCTTTTCTCTTCCTTACTATAACTATATCTATTCTGTAGTGTGTGTCGTCTCTCCTCTAAATCTAAAGTTCCACTCAATATATCTAACCAAAACCCCCCAGCTGCCCCTACCTGGGTCTCGAGATTTCCCAGATTAAGGGGGGACCGCCAGAACATGAGGTTTCCCTTTAAAATTCACAGAAAAACTAACAACATGTTGTCATAAGATTTGGCCCATGTTGTATAAGATAATGTTCTTGGTGATAAACACAGTTTAGTTTGCACATTTAAATTATTGATTTTTAAAAAAATATTATCATGAAGTTATGAAAAATAATTTAAAGCAAAACCCCCCCTTGCATCGTGCGGAGGATTTCACTAACATAAGAAGTGCTAAGAATACCAAACCAGCATATGATGTACATAACACCTATAATTATAGCGTGAACCTCAAAAAAATATATAACATAATCGGTTTTGTAAATATGACACTTGAAATATGATCCTTCTAAATAGCAAACATTTTCAACTTAGAACAGCAATATCTCTGTTTATATACCACTTTGAAAAAAAGTGGAGGTTCACGCTATAAAGGATAGTATTGGCTATATGTATTTCAAATTTGATAACTCTAGCTTTAAAATTGTAGCAAATATCACTGACACGATGAGTCACATGCCTGATTTTCGTGAAAGTTTTTTGTTTAAAAAAAATGTTAAATCCCTACCTGATGAGAGCTCAATATCCCCCAGGAAGATATGGCTGATCCTCTTTTTCTGTCTGTTCTTCATTCACGACAAGGCGCCTTCGTCTCCTAGCTCTTCTTGCTTCAAAAAAGCAACTTTCATCTGTATTTGGGATTTTTAATGCGGAGAATGTCTTTTCAGCACAAAATTTATTCATAAAATGTCCAGGTTGAATATCCGTCTGTGTTTTGTTCTTGTTTCTTCCAGTACTTGACAAGATTTGCAAATTTTACTTTTTTGTATGAGTATCGAGTACCTTTCCAGTTTGCAGACCAATAACAGTTGTGGTACCAACATTAGATGTAGGGCCCTCTAGTCATCCAGGTACCATCACGATACATCGATGTTGCGGAACATGTTGTCGCCCTTCTGCGCCCAAACTCTTGAACAGAAGCATTTCTCATACTAATAATTTGTGCCTAGTAGCAGATTTCCAACCCTTTTCAATATAATATCTTGCTACTGTGTCCTACTGGGGTGGTAAATCCATTAGCCACAGAAAGTTTGCAAGTCTGTGATTTGCAGTCAATACAGTCATTGAAAACTCTCTCTATTGATAAGATTTATCTTTATTTCCTACAGAGACTGACACTTGAAGGGAAAGGTTTATGTTCATTGCAGTTTATATTTTTACAATGAAATAGAAAGTCACTGCCAAGTCCTTTCTTCTTTACTTCAATTAACTCTACAGCACTTTGACAAATGCACATACCAATTTTTGAGCAATGTTCTGATTAAGAAGACCTATGTCAACAACTCTGTGCCCCTCAAGCAAACTAGTACCCTTCCTAACTTCCTTATCACTGGGAGTGTGGTGATTGTTTACAATACATCTGTATCAGAACATGGCACTAACATATCCACATCAGAATCATGTGTTAGGTTGCTAATGTCCAAAAGTTTCTGCTCTGATTGTGAAAAGGCGTGGCATTTTTTTGCATTTCAATATCAAAACATTCAGTCGCATCAATGTTGTCGAACTATGAACAATTTCTGACTCGAAATGGACGTCGTAACATTATCGATAATTGCTAGGCACTGATTTAGTTCAGATATATGTTGATTTCCATGAAATTTACGCTTCTTTAATAAGCGTTTATTGAATTTTTTTGTCGGAAGACATAACTATCACAAAAAATTTCAAATATAATCACGTAATTAACAAATTAACTTTCAGTTCCCCAAAACACAAGCCACCAGAACAGCGCAAGACAAAAACAGAAAACCACGACACTGGGCAACAACCCCGGGAGCAGGGGACGACAAAAAGAAGAAGAAGAAGAACTTTCAGTTTCAAACACAATTATCTTGGTAGGTTAATTCACTGCCATGATGCTTATTCAAGGAGATTATTTAAGGAGATTAAAGGGACAGCTCATTGTACAAGTTTTCTTCGGAGTAATAATTATTTGGTGAATAATTTGATGGGTAGCTAAAGAGTATATTTTGGACCAAAATATGTCATTTTTGGGAACACACCACCTTCTTTGAACACCAATAACTTCTAAACTATTAAAGATAAACACATAATTCAAAAGAATATCAAACTAGAAAGACTGATAAACATTTAAATTTTGTTTATAATTTGAGAATATCCATTTTCGATGAAACCTGGTGGGTCTCCCGCCTTAAAGGATCCCCGAATACCATGGGATAAACTAATGTCCTGAGTTAGTAAACTGCTGGTCAGCACCAAATATTTGTAAACAAGGTGTTTACTTACAGACTCAAGGACACCCACTAATGTAAAAAGGGGGTTTGGTTGACTTGAATATACTAATCATAACAGTGAAACTGTTACAGCTACAGGGGTCACAGAGCATTGGCGTATGTCGCGTAAGTGTTGGGCAATCGGTCACGGGAGCCTCTTGCCTGTCTCGCCGATATAAGCCTTGTTACACCGCTACAGATAATGGCATAGATAAGATTACGGACTGCATGTGAACCCATCGTCAATAAGAAACGTGCCAAAAGGAAAAAGATACAGTACGCGTCATCACATAAGCACACGTGTTGCAACGCCGACGCCACACGGGACAGTCCCAAAAATGAGTCTGGATTTTGATTTAAAGGGGCGACTGTGTACCAACATACCAAGACTTCTGTCCCGTCTGTAAGACACCAAAGGATAGTTGGGGAAGACAGAACGGGTCTCAGGATCTGATCTAAGGAGAGACAGATGACGGAATAAAACATTTTCACCAGGGAACTATGGGGTGGTAGTTAAGATAAGTTTTCTCTGTCAGAGTTAGTGTCCTATGCTGACTGGTAAGGGCATTGGAGTGATTTTCTGAACTCGATGCATAGCCGAGACAAGCACCCTCCCCGGGTATAGGCGCCTACGAAAGAAATCAAGCATCTCGTGAGCTCTCTCAAGAAAATCATCGTCCTCACTACAAAGGCGACGAAGGCGTAAGAGCTGCGAGAATGGAAAAGAGTCACGACAAGCCCGGGGATGGGAAGAAGTATAGAGGAGAAAACTATGTGCATCAGTAGGCTTGTAATATCTGATGTAGTGATGGCGGATAGGCGTAAGGTGATAGTAATGTCAAGAAAGTTGACACAAGTAGTGGAGATGTGAGAAGTAAAACGAATAGAAGGGTTGAAAACATTAATGAAATTAATGAAGCGTGAAAAAATCGGCTTAGGCATATCAGTGATGCCAATACAGTCATCAATGTATCTGTGATAGACAGACGGAAGGGGGCCATCATATGTAGTCCATAAAAAGGTGTTCAAGATAACCCATAAAAAGACAAGCAAAAAGGTCCCATTTTAGTACCCATGGCAACCCACTGATCTGCTCAAAGAATTGGTCATTAAACTGAAAGGATTTAAGAGTGAGAACTAGTTCCGCAAGACGAAGGAGAGCAGAAGTTGACAAAAGTGGATTAGTTCTCCTATTGAGAAAGAACTGGAGAGCTATAAGGCCGTTAGGATGAGGTATAGAAGTGTACAATGAGCACACATCAAGGAGGAAGAGACGGTAGGTTCTCTGGGTAGCAACTCAATGGTAGAAAAGACAGACAAAGCGTGGTTTGTATCCTTCAAAAATGACGGGAGTGTGGTGACTATGGGATTAAAGATGCTATCAAGGAATACGGAGATGTGTTCCGTAGGGCAAGAGAAAGCAAAGATAGGCCTACCGGGATTGTGGAGTTTATAAATTTTTTGGGGAGCATATAAAAGGCGGGTTTACCAAACAGCTATCGATCACACAGAGTGATGATGCACTGGATGGAAGGTCGTTCGTGGCAATTAAGTTCTTAATGACTTCACGAACCTTATTATTATTAGACTGAGTGACATCAGTAGGGCTGGTTTTATAAAACTGAGTGTCACGCAGCTGGGTATGACCTTCCTGAAGGTAAAGATCTTTGCTCCAGACGACTATAGCTCCGCCTTTGTCGGCGGGTTTTATAACAATGTCATCACGTCGACGGAGGTGTGATAGAGCACGAAACTCCGACGGTGACATGTTGACTGCCAAAAAGGGGTTTTTGGGGGGAGCAGTCAATATCATGTATAGTATTCTTGATGTAGAGATCAAACGTTAGAGCACCAGGTTTGGGTGTCAGTCATGTTTAAGGGAGAAAACTTGGAAAACATACTCGTGTCAGGACATGATCAGAGTCAACCTGGTTCGAAATGGAAATTTCAAGCGCAAGCCACGGTGAAAACGAGTCCCTCTTGAAGAGTTGAGTAGGGTCAATGGTGGTCGGAGAGGAACAAACTTAAGACCCTTACAAAACAGATCTCTCGTGTCCGATAATGGAAGGTCTGTCCGCTATCACTACATCAGTATATTACAAGCCTACTGATGCAATAGTTTTCTCTCTATACTTCTTCCATCCCCGGGCTTGTCGTGACTCTTTGCCATTCTCGCAGCTCTTACGCCTTAGTCGCCTTTGTAGTGAGGACGATGATTTTCTTGAGAGAGCTCACGAGATGCTTGATTTCTTTCGTAGGCGCCTATACACGGAGAGGGTGCTTGTCTCGGCTATGCATCGAGTTCAGAAAATCACTCGCCAGCAGGCCCTTACCAGTCAGCATGGACTACTACTCCCGACAGAGTAAAACTTATCTTAACTTACCACCCCATAGTTCCCCGGTGAAAATGTTTTATTCGTCATCTGTCTCTCCTTATCAGATCCCAGACCCCCTTCTGTCTTCCCCAACTATCCTTTGGGGTCTTACAGACGGGACAGAAGTCTTAAGGGTATGTTGGTACACAGTCGCCTTAAGTCCAATATCCAGACTCATTTTGGCACTGTCCAGTTGGTCGTCGGCGTTGCAACACGTGTGTATGTGATACAGACGCGTACTGTATCTTCCTTTAGGCACGTTTCTTATTGACGATGGGTTCCATCGAGTCCGTAATCTTATCTATGCCATTATCTGTAAGCGGTGTAACAAGGCTTATATCGGCGAGACAGGCAAGAGGGTCATGACCGATTGCCCAACACTTACGCGACATACGCCAATGCTCTGTGACCCCCGTAGCCACCCATTTCAATGATACTGGCCATTTAGGTGCTCACGATGTCCCGGTCACAGCCATCCGATCATGTTCCTCGGGTATCGCAGTCGATTTGCTCTGGAGAATCGGTTGATTTCTTTGTATGGTACCTTGCGACCACGGGCTCAACGTATTACATTCTTATCTTCTAGTACTTTCTCTTCCATGCTTTGTAATCTATATGGGTATATGTTGCATGTATTCATGTTATATTCCATTCTTATGCTTCTTAGTACTTTCTCTTCCCATGCTTGTAATCTATATGGGTATATGTTGAAATGTATTCAAGTTATATATTTTTCTAGATGTTTCATTGTTCTTTTCCTTTCTATTTCTAGTTTTTATGTGTGTTTTTGTGTTACATTTATTTCGTTATTCGTTTTATTCCAGATTTTCCTTAGATACGTTTGTATTTGGTCGTCCATTTGTGTTTCATTTTAATTTGTCACTCCTGTTTGTTCGTTTGTTTAATAAAGGCCTTTTTGGTCGAAACGTTGCTGTATTTTGTCATTGTTTTTGTAATTTGTAAAACTACAGTACTTTGTAATTACGTGTTTTGCCAATCAAATAGTTTTACTGCAGTTCCTTATATATAATTTTTTATCGCATCTTTCAATGCTTTTTCTGATTTCTCCCAGATGTCCGTGTATATAATGAAGACACCTATGGCAAGTAATGCAAATATCACACTGGAATATAAAATGTTAAAAAATAACAGAGCAGTTCACCTATTTAGGTAGCAATTTTGATTGCACAGAAAATGTTAAAAAGACATTTTACAGAAATTTTCAAAAATAACATCAGCTGTTATATGTCTAAATAAAATATGGAACTGCAAGTTATATAGTATTAAAACTAAATTACAATTTTCAATTCAAATGTATGAATCCTAACATATGTCATGTCACCAACGGCGTCAGACATGGCTGTGTACTGGCCCCAAGACTCTTCAGCATGATGTTTGCTGCCATGCTCATGGATGTTTTTGGGAAGGCGATGAAATGGGATAAAGATTAGATACAGGACAGACAGTTATCTATTCAATGTTAGGAGGTTAAAATCTTCCATCAAGGTAAAAGAGCCAACCATCTCAAACCTGTTGTTTGTTGATGACTGCGCACTCGCTACCAACTCTGAGGAAGATATGCAGACTTACATGGTCAAGTTCTCCATGACCTGTGATATGTTTGGCCTTACCATTAACACCAAGAAAACTGAGGTCATGTTTCATCCTGCCCCTAGAGAGCAGTACTATGATCCAGTCATCAACATCAAACACCAGCGTCTCCTGCCAGTGAACACATTTTGGCAGCATCCTATCCAGATCGGCAAACATAGATTCTGAGGTCAACAATATGATATTCAAAGTTAGTGCTGGTCGAAAGGCTGTGTGTTACTGTGGGGAAGCGGGAAAGGATAAGTGTAGCCACAAAGCTGAAAGTTTACCAGGCCATAGTGCTAACCATGCTGTTATACGCCAGCGAGACATGGACAGTATGTTGCTAGCAGACATGCAAGAAAACTAAACCACTTCCACACAATTTGTCCACGCAGACAACTAACCATGTATAATGTATAATGTGTTAACACGTCTTTATCCCACAGAGGAGACATAATAACAGACATGTTAATGCGTCTTTAGAAGTGAATGGGAAAACGTATATATACGTCCTTAGCAGCTAAAAGCTAAAGATAGAAAGGCAGGACAAATTTCCAGATACCGAAGTTCTCAAAAGAGCAGATATTCCAAGCGTCAAAACTCTGTTACAGAATGTCCGAGTGAGATGGGTCGGTCACTTTGCTCAGATCCCAAGTAAACGAATCCTAAAACAGTTGATGTATGGCTGCTTTGAAGGGAAGAAAAGACCGCTTTAAAGACACTCTTAAAGTGTCAATGAAATGCTTCGATATAGACACAACGTGCAGGGAATCCCTTGTGCAAGATCGCCAAATATGGCGCTGTAACATCACAAGTGGTACTCGCATAGCTGAGAATCGGCGTACCGGTGAGACGCAGAGAAAACGAGCTGCGCGAAAAGTCAAAGCACACAACATCCACATGTCTAACTTTGATGATGTATGACCCACATGTGGTAAGAGGATTGAGTTCAAGGATTGGACTGTACAGTCACTAAATTATCTCCTTTTGATTTCTCTTGACATCGCTGGCAGGTGTACCATGAATTATCTTATCTTGATATCTCTGACAGGTTTACCATGAATTATCTTATCTTGATATCTCTGACAGGTTTACCATGAATTATCTTCTCTTGATATCTCTGACAGGCTTACCATGATTTATTTTATCTTGATATCTCTGACAGGCTTACCATGAATTATCTTATCTTGATATCTCTGACAGGTTTACCATGAATTATCTTATCTTGATATCTCTGACAGGTTTACCATGAATTATCTTATCTTGATATCTCTGACAGGTTTACCATGAATTATCTTATCTTGATATCTCTGACAGGTTTACCATGAATTATCTTATCTTGATATCTCTGACAGGTTTACCATGAATTATCTTATCTTGATATCTCTGACAGGCTTACCATGAATTATCTTATCTTGATATCTCTGACAGGCTTACCATGATTTATTTTATCTTGATATCTCTGACAGGCTTACCCATGAATATCTTATCTTGATATCTCTGACAGGTTTACCATGAATTATCTTATCTTGATATCTCTGACAGGTTTACCATGAATTATCTTATCTTGATATCTCTGACAGATTTACCATGAATTATCTTATCTTGATATCTCTGACAGGTTTACCATGAATTATCTTCTCTTGATATCTCTGACAGGTTTACCATGAATTATCTTATCTTGATATCTCTGACAGGTTTATCATGAATTATCTTATCTTGATATCTCTGACAGGTTTATCATGAATTATCTTATCTTGATATCTCTGACAGGTTTACCATGAATTATCTTATCTTGATATCTCTGACAGGCTTACCATGAATTATCTTATCTTGATATCTCTGACAGATTTACCATGAATTATCTTATCTTGATATCTCTGACAGGTTTACCATGAATTATCTTCTCTTGATATCTCTGACAGGTTTACCATGAATTATCTTATCTTGATATCTCTGACAGGTTTACCATGAATTATCTTATCTTGATATCTCTGACAGGTTTACCATGAATTATCTTATCTTGATATCTCTGACAGGTTTACCATGAATTATCTTCTCTTGATATCTCTGACATGTTTACCATGAATTATCTTATCTTGATATCTGTGACAGATTTACCATGAATTATCTTATCTTGATATCTCTGACAGGTTTACCATGAATTATCTTATCTTGATATCTCTGACAGGTTTACCATGAATTATCTTATCTTGATATCTCTGACAGGTTTACCATGAATTATCTTATCTTGATATCTCTGACAGGTTTACCATGAATTATCTTATCTTGATATCTCTGACAGGTTTACCATGAATTATCTTATCTTGATATCTCTGACAGGTTTACCATGAATTATCTTATCTTGATATCTATGACAGGTTTACCATGAATTATCTTCTCTTGATATCTCTGACAGGTTTACCATGAATATCTTACTCAAGTCCATGTTGGTTTGTACAGTTTTAGCAGTTGGGTCCACAGCTGATTTTCTGGGAGGTAAGTCACTTGTAAGTCACTCGTCAGTGTGTGTGTGGGTGGGTGTGCGTGGGTGTGTGTATATATATATGTACATATGTGTATATCTATGTGATGATATTGTAAGAACAAGTTTATATCTCTAACAAAACTGTGAATGCCATTAATTGTCTCGACCAGTTTGAAACTTGCATTTTGTCAACTTTTTATTTCTCATTTTATTTCCAGTTCATGAACAAACAACAAATGTTGCATTCTTATATCTGTCTGACTCTCTCTCTCTCTGTGTATGTCTCTCTCTCTCTCTCTTGTTCTCTCTGTCTCTGTATTCATTTCTTCTATTCTTCTATCTGTACAGAGATAAATACAACACACGAAACCAAATTTATTCGCTTTTGTGATTTCTTTTGAGAAAACGACTTCTCAAGAAATTTCCACTTTTGGATATTTGCTGCTGTTTTCAATCACTTCCCAGATCAGACAACGCGTGTGGCGAAATTCGGAGCACGCGCATGCTCTCTCTTGAGCCGCCTCTCTAGAGCCGATGAGTATGCTGGGTGCCGAGTTGAACCTCAAGCTGGGCCACATAGGTCACATCACTGGCCCCATCACAGAGATGGGGCACGATCCAAAGCCATCGAAGGCGTTGACCCGCGTGTGGCGAAATTCGGAGCCCAAGCATGCTCTCTCTTTAGCCACTACCCTAGAGCCGATGAGTACGCTGGGAGTCGAGTTGAGTTGCACGTGGGTATCATGGGGCGAAACTCGGTATTTGCCCCTTCGAAGTCGGACAACCCACTGGGAATTGACGGAAATGGTGAGGTAGGCACCAGGGCAGAGCGAGCACGCATATGGACTTTGCAAGGGTGACACCACATGGGGCGAAACCCGTGACCCCATCTCATGGGTGGGGACCTGGTTGAGTCACGGACGTCACAGTCAGACAAATGTGAACACGACACGAAAGGCACGAAAATGTGAGCACGGAAAAGCCGATGGTGTCAAGGCATCAGGGCAGAGCTGCACGCACGCTGGCAAAGCCATAGTGGGCCCACAGGGCAGACCGGCACGGCAAGCGCTGAAAGTGAGGCAAGCACTGCAGCGGCGAGCATGGCAGACAAGAGGTTGTGCGTCCCACCCACATGAGCACAACAGCTGGAAAGCCCAGCAGAGGCAAAACCAGTGCAAGCATGGCAAGCACGACAAGCGCGGCAAGCACGGCAAGCGCTGCAGCGGCAAGCATCTCAGGCAAGAGGGTGTGCGTTCTGCAAATGTAGAACAACTGGAAAGCCCAGCGAGGTAAAGCAAGTGCGTGTTTCGCTCGCAGGCAACTACTGTTGCCTTGTAGTTTCATTGGGGACATTCAAAGACTAGCGGAGCAAACCGTACATAAACCTGAACGGGTGGCAAATCAAGGTGTTCATTAAAACGACCGGTTTTGCTGGGCAGATGGCGCTCATAAGCTTGGTAGGGCAGGCCGTCTAAGAGTCGCTGCCCTAACAGAAAATGGCAACCTGCTGCCTTGTGGGTTTCGGCTGGGACAGCCAAAGGCTAGCGGAGAACGAACCGCACACAAACGCTGGCTGAAATCGAACACGCCACCCAAGGATAAGCAACTGTGCTCCAATAGGTGCTGAAGGCTGGTGCACGTACATTACGTTATGATGTTTGGCTGTTTATATATCACAATAGAATGATAAAAATGACTTTAGAACGATCGCGCGAGCAACGAGAGAGAGAGAGAGAGAGAGAGAAGAGAGATCAGACAAGAAACTTTCCTCTCTAGTTCAACAATTCTTCTCTATGTTTACTTTGGGAGACCAGATCTTCAACTCTCATCGGCTGTCCGTTGAAGAGTTTGTTCTAGTCAGCTCATTTGTTGGCACATGACGTCCGTTGAAGAGTTTGTTCTAGTCAGCTCACTTGTTGGCACATGACGTCCGTTGAAGAGTTTGTTCTAGTCAGCTCATTTGTTGGCACATGACGTCCGTTGAAGAGCTTGTTCTAGTCAGCTCACTTGTTGGCACATGACGTCCGTTGAAGAGTTTGTTCTAGTCAGCTCATTTGTTGGCACATGACGTCCGTTGAAGAGCTTGTTCTAGTCAGCTCACTTGTTGGCACATGACGTCCGTTGAAGAGTTTGTTCTAGTCAGCTCACTTGTTGGCACATGACGTCCGTTGAAGAGTTTGTTCTAGTCAGCTCATTTGTTGGCACATGACGTCCGTTGAAGAGCTTGTTCTAGTCAGCTCACTTGTTGGCACATGACGTCCGTTGAAGAGTTTGTTCTAGTCAGCTCACTTGTTGGCACATGACGTCCGTTGAAGAGTTTGTTCTAGTCAGCTTACTTGTTGGCACATGACGTCCGTTGAAGAGTTTGTTCTAGTCAGCTCACTTGTTGGCACATGATGTCCGTTGAAGAGTTTGTTCTAGTCAGCTCATTTGTTGGCACATGACGTCCGTTGAAGAGCTTGTTCTAGTCAGCTCACTTGTTGGCACATGACGTCCGTTGAAGAGTTTGTTCTAGTCAGCTTACTTTATTGGCACATGACGTCCGTTGAAGAGTTTGTTCTAGTCAGCTCATTTGTTGGCACATGACGTCCGTTGAAGAGTTTGTTCTAGTCAGCTCACTTGTTGGCACATGACGTCCGTTGAAGAGTTTGTTCTAGTCAGCTCATTTGTTGGCACATGACGTCCGTTGAAGAGTTTGTTCTAAGTCGCTCATTTGTTGGCACATGACGTCCGATGAAGAGTTTGTTCTAGTCAGCTCACTTGTTCGCACATGACGTCCGTTGAAGAGTTTGTTCTAGTCAGCTCACTTGTTGGCACATGACGTCCGTTGAAGAGTTTGTTCTAGTCAGCTCACTTGTTGGCACATGACGTCCGTTGAAGAGCTTGTTCTAGTCAGCTTACTTGTTGGCACATGACGTCCGTTGAAGAGCTTGTTCTAGTCAGCTCATTTGTTGGCACATGACGTCCGTTGAAGAGCTTGTTCTAGTCAGCTCACTTGTTGGCACATGACGTCCGTTGAAGAGCTTGTTCTAGTCAGCTCATTGTGTTGGCATGACGTCCGTTGAAGAGCTTGTTCTAGTCAGCTCACTTGTTGGCACATGACGTCCGTTGAAGAGCTTGTTCTAGTCAGCTCATTTGTTGGCACATGACGTCCGTTGAAGAGCTTGTTGTAGTCAGCTCACTTGTTGGCACATGACGTACATGAAGAGTTTGTTCTAGTCAGCTCACTTGTTGGTACATGACGTACATGAAGAGTTTGTTCTAGTCAGCTTACTTGTTGGCACATGACGTACATGAAGAGTTTGTTCTAGTCAGCTCACTTGTTGGTACATGACGTACATGAAGAGTTTGTTCTAGTCAGCTCATTTGTTGGTACATGCCGTACATGAAGAGCTTGTCCTAGTCAGCTTACTTGTTGGCACATGACGTACATGAAGAGCTTGTTCTAGTCTGCTCACTTGTTGGTACTGAAGCGGCGATTTTCTTTGATCTTTGACTACCTAATAATTATTTTGGTAGCACAAAATAAAATTTACAGCAATATAACAAATTTGTGAACTGGCAAGAGACAGGTGAATTTCAGATTGCTGCAAAGAGAGCAACGCACCTTGATAATGATGATAATAAATTTGCAACTTTTGATAAGTCATAGGTGTATCCACATTTTTCACGTGAGTGGAAATCATACACAAAGAAATGACTTTACTTCAACTTGTATCTTCATTTCGATAAAGTTGTCATGTTAAGAGGTCAAGATGATTGTGGTGGTCTTGAAAATGACCAGATGTGTACATTGATGACAATCTCATGCAAACATCTTTATTGCATCTTTTTTTACTAGATGACGTCGGAACTTTGCCTTCTTGTAACACTACATTGTGGTATGATGCATTGTCCATTATTAGACAAGAATGCTTATCTAATGTCAGAAGTATAGTTTCTCAATCCACTCTCTAAATATATGAACGTTCATTTCTGTGTGGCAGTCCCGATTATCGGCCGATTTCAAAACAAATAAGAGTTGAGCGTTCTTCAACAGCCCATTTTGTCTACTACCTGCATGTGCAATTATAAAACGATGTCCTTTGCCACTTGGTACTAATTTTCTTAATCGTTCCATCTGATGACTGCCATTCATTTTCATTGGTGTGGTGAGCATTAATCTGTTTCGTCTAATTACACAATGTCATAGCTTTCTCGACACATTTCTCTAACTTCATGCAAATATTTGCTTCTCATCACAACTAGAGGTGGTTTCTCACAGATAATGTTTCTTCCACTGGCTCATATTCTAAACGTGAAGCCTGCCCTCTCCCCATCGCCCCCATTCCGGGAATGCATGTGGATGTAAACATGTGTTAGTGTTGACTGACGTTTTTACTAAATACGTGGTGGCCATTCCTACCAAAGATCAGACTGCGCATAACCCCCACCCTAACAGCTCTCCATAATGTCGATTTTGACACATCGATGTCGTTGTTCATTCTAAACCCCATCTTTAATTTCTTTAATGTCACTGTTTCTTTCATCTCAAACACTCGACACAATTCTCTTCGAATAAGCTCTCTAACAAAACTATCTACGACTTTCTTTCTACCTTGCGTTCTTGGTTGCATTTCATGTCCTTGAAAGTCTTGGATCCAGCGATTAAAGTACGTCGATTTACTCCCAAAACGCACATTGCCCTCTGCTCAGGGATATAAATGCTCCCACCCTTAAAAACCACGTGGATATTGAGGTTTTGAAAATTGTGCACCAATAACAACAATAAATCTACTGTAAGCATTTCAAATGTATGTCTAGTTCATGTTGGATGTTTTGTATACGCATATAAGCTAAAATTAAAACCAGCTGTTTGTTTTCATTGCAATAATTTCCTTGCAATGTCATGACAATTAATAGAGCACATGCAAATATGATCTCTTTACGTTAATTGGCTCCGGAACTTACAGAATTTCAAACATGGGCATGAGTTTTGCAACGCACTATAGTCCAACACTTAAACCTTATTGTTTCTCATTGTATTTCA
>JADZMA010001750.1:0-15294 GCA_020796225.1 Arion vulgaris
TCTGTACCTTGTGTTTCGCAGTTTAACAGTTCCATAAAATATTCTTTCCATCTGTCTTTAATATCTTTGCTGTTGTGAGGTTTCTAAATTTTTTTATAATGGGACTGGATTAATTGTTTTCTTTTACCTCATTCCCTTTAAATGCTTCTGAAAAATTTTCTTGGTGCCTTGTGCTGTTCATTTTCTCCATTTTTTCCCCAAAGATTCTGTTTTTGATGACTTTACTTTATTTTACTATACATTCTTGCTGTTCTTATTTGGTGTAGTCTTCATCAAATTTTTGCTTTTGCCATCTGTGAAAACACTTTTCTTTTCTTTATAGACCTTTTAATTTCCATTCCACCATCTGTGTTTTTTTTGGCTTAAACAAGTCCACAATTTTCTTTCCCCTTTTTCCCAATTTTTTTTGAAGGTTTGCCATTTTTTATTATGTTCTTACTCCTGCTAGGGTGTTAAAGGCTGATTCTCTCCTTCAATTTGATTCCTAATTTCATTATTTTTTCTTTTCAATATCTATTATTTCAATTTGTTGGTTGTACTCCTGTTTTTTTTTTCTAATTGGTTTTTGTAGAAATAGTACCACTGGTCTAGTCAGATCTTTTTGCATTTGGGATGGCTCTGCGTTTTGTATTCTCCATCTTTCATTTTTTTTGCTAGTATAAAGTCGATCTGTGATGCTTGATTAATATTATTCCATTTATCCATTAATATCTGCTTTTCCTATTTGGAAAAATGTTTTTATAAATAAATCATGTTCTGAAATATTTTAAAGAAGGTGTTCCCGTTGCTGTTGCATTTCGTTGTTGTGTCCTGAATGGTCCTAGATGTGTCTCCCATGGTGTTCTTCGCCCCCACTCTTCCAAAAAATCCTTATAATATATAGCTGTCAGTGCTGTTTCTTCACTAATTTTTTCTTAATTCGTCAAAAATGTGGTTCTTTCTTCTTCACTTTTGAGTCATTGCATGGTGCATAAATCTGTTTTAATTACTTTCCTCTTACCTTGCGCTGTTCTGTACGGATGATTCTTTCTGTTTTCTTTTTATATCTTGTGGGTTCCCCCTGGGGAAAATCCCTGTTGACCGAAAAATCGGTAAAAAAATAAAAAACAGTTGTTAATTACTTTTTCAACATTTCTGATATCTTTAAATACAAATATAAACAAAATTAGCGAAGAAATGCTAAAACTATGGTAAACAAATATAACACATCTAAACATACGTGTCACTTGTAATAAAATAAAAAGACAGGGGAAATGAAAAAAAATCCCCCAAAAAACAAAAAAAAAAGAAGAACAAAAAACCCCTAACTAAGTTCAAAAATATAATAACAACACTACTGATATCTGTATTGTGATAATCAGAGTAATCAAGAAGAATGGTAATGATATTACAATTTAAAAATACAATAAAAATAAGGCATTCTGAATGTGTCATAAAAAAATATAACAAGTAATATAAATACTTTTTTAAATAAAACAAGAAATTAGATAAAAGGTAACAATTCTTTTTATTGGTTATTTTTTTATTATAACTTATCAGTGGGGCTCGTGATCGTTTTTTTTTTGGGGAAAAGACACAAATTTTCGGAAAATCTGGCTTTGGGTTAGGTTATAATTTAATTTATTAAATAATAAATCCCTTACAATCTTTTTGGGGGGGCCCCCCCCACTCCCCTTAAACGAGCCGCCCTGATCTTATTTGGCACAATCAGGGAAATGAACAAACAATCAATACGATCTTAAGTCACGGATTGGTTTCGGGAACTGGAATTCCGGACGGAAAAAAACAAATGGGTTTTCAGGCTACAAAAAAACCTTTTAAAACAAAATAAGAATCAAGACAATCGGGGTCTTGGACTCTTTGGGAAAAGAAGGTTTAGAAAATTTTGACTACAGTAAAATTCGGGAAGGGAGAATCGTGGATAAAGAGGAAGACGATGTTGGATGGACTGACAGCAGGGTTTCCCAAAAAAAATCGCCCCAAAACGATTACATACCAAGTAAAAGTTGTGGAAGACGATTGCCTCGTCGGCTGTCATGACATTTGATTGATTGTTGGTTACTATTTTGGTTAATGAATTTGCGTCCGCTCCCCCGGGCGACCCATAGGTCCCATGTCTCCCCCAACAGTTTCAAAAGGGTATACATACTGAGGGTTTCCCTTCGCCCGCTGGTTAAGCACCTTCCCCCACTGCCTCTCAAAACCAGCTAACTATCAAATCCTACGAATCTTAAAATGTTTAAATACTAAATTTTTTCTCTTGTTGATTTGGTTCCCGGTTAATTTTTCTTTACATTCGACTTTATAATCTTTCAATCAATTAGAAATATTGTGATCTTGTGTTTGCATATTTATTTCTCATTTTCAGACGTCGATTTTATAAGCTTTAATTTAATTCAGAAATCACCATTTCTTGTGTTTAAATGTTAATTTTAACGTCTTTCCCCAGATGTCGATTTTATAATCTTCCCTCAATTAAAATTCTGTGATTTTGTTTTGCATGTTAAGTTTAAAGTTTTCTCTTTTTTCAGATGTCGATTTTATTAGCTTTTCCTAATTCTCCCTATTTCTCGTTTTTGTATTTCCTTAACAACTTTATTTTACAGCTGTCGTTTAAAATTTTTTACTCTATGTCGAAACCTTATATTTCTTGCTTTTTTTAAAACGCTAACTCCTTTTTTTCATATCTCTTTTGGGCTTTTCTTTTTTTTAAACCATATAGGTCTTTTCTGATTTTGTTTGTTCTTGTTCTTGTTCTTCTTCGCGCTCTGTATCGACCATTATCAACCACTCTGTGTGTTTTTGGGGATCTGACCCAAAGAAGGGTTTTTTGTGCCAGTTATGCGCCTACAAATGGGCCCAGCCATCCGATTTCTGCGATGCTTTTTTTTCAGGGTGCCCTGGTCCTACATCATCCCTTTATGACCTTGTGGGGGGTGGTATTTCTTTTTTCCCCTTTTAACCCCCCCCGGGTGGGGTTCTGTATCTAATTTTAAATTTCTCTTTTTGAGATGATTTTACCATCAGATTTTTTCGTTAGCTTTTAATTAAAAAAACCAAAAAAACAAGATTAAATAAAGGAATTTAAATTAACCTCGTGTTTTATAAAACTTTTGAACAAAAAAATCTTTAAATCAGGGGCCTCATTCGTTAAGTCAAGGATGTGGGGGCGGGGGAAAAGTTTCCTCTCTTCTTCCTGGAAAAAAATTGTTTTTGGGGGGGAAGGGAATAAAATTGGGATTGACTGTTGCTAACTAGATATTTCCCTCACATAAAGTTCCAATCGGGTTTTTCTTCATTTCCATAGTAAACCACAACAAATTTTAAAAAAAAATTAAATTTCCCCCCAAAACCCTCTCAAAAATTATGGGGATAATAATTGGGACTTTTTTAAAGTTTAAAATAAATAGAACTGTGCAAACGTTTGTTCGAACATAGTTTCAAGTTCCCCTTTCATTCTTATCTTATTTTTATCTTATCTTATCTTATCTTAACCACTTTTTGCCGTGAAGCGCTGGGGGGAGAGTTAGTTTTCTATCTTGTCCGGTGTGTTGCGCTTGACGTTGTTAGTCCATGCTCTCAAGGGACTCTGAGATGTTATCTATCCATCGTGTTTTTGGGCCCGCCTCGTGTCCGCCTGGTGTCGTTTTTGTATGTACGTGATGGTAGAAAATGTGGTTCCATTCTCATTAGATGGCCAAACCCCGCCGTTTCTTCTCATGTACCCGATGCTTCTGATATTCTCGTTTCCCCTTGAACGTTGGCATTTTTGATTTTTCTTCCGTAATTTATTTTCTTCATCGATCACATCTATTTGAAAGTATAACGAGCAACCAGTGTAATGGCCTTGACTCTTTAATGTATCACGAACCAGTATATCAGGTCAGGGGGCAAAGGGTTGTCAATTTTAAAATAGAACGTTTCATATCGCTTTTTTTACATTTCTTAGAATCCTTCTTTTTTCAGTTATTTCACGTATATGAAAAACATTATGTGTGCAATGACACCCCGCATTCTCTATACATCTATTGGTGAATTATCAAAGGGTTTTAAAGTAATCTTATATATATATATAAGGGAAAAACATTGCAATAACATATTAATTAATGAAATTTGTCATACATAAATCATCTTTTAACATAGTAAACCTCATAACATTGCGTTCTAATTATTGGATACCCATTTCCTTTTCCCATCCGGTTCTTATGGACGTAATATCGTTTTAGCATTCTAAGGTTTTTATTCAAGTCTTAAATTATATAAATCTTTTTCCCTTTTCCCCTCGTCTATATTCTTCAGTTGGCCAGACGAAGCCATCTCGCCCCCCCCCATTCTGACTCTCAATATAAATTTTTCAAAATCAATTATTGTGTTCTGGTGTCCATCATTTTTTAATATTGGCAAACTTTCCATCTTCCATTTATTTGACCCGATGTATGATTTATCAAAATCAATTTTTGTAGAAAGTAGAAAAATTCGACCTGTGAATAGATAAAACGAATTCTAAATAAAAAACATACAATTTTCCCAAGCTCAAAAGAGAACAATGAATATCTTCATAATGAAGCAATTGAAATGGCGTGGCCCTAATGCGAATTTTTCTTATTCGACGATTTTGCTTATGTTAATCCCTGTGCCACGGATGGGGCAGACGCCTCGGTCTAAGGATTCCAAAACATTTTCTGGTAGCCCGTGGCTCGTTTGTTTCGCTCCCCGGGGGGGGGGTCTTGTGGACATGCGCCGGTGTATTTTTCCCCCTGGGCACTGGCAGAAGCTGTTTGACCTATTTCTAGTCGATGTACGTGTCTTTGAGTCGGCACCTAGGTGGAATATAATGATCTAGTAATCGATTGTTTTCACCAGTAAAAACTCCCCTCCCCGGGCCTCGGAAGAAAAAAAAAAAAAAACCAAAACAACTGGCGATTAATGGGTGAGAAAATTGGGTTCTCTAGCGGGATCTGCAAAAGGGTTACAAACACATTGATAATCACGAACAACAACTTGATAAATTTGAAAACATTAAATTTGCTGATGACATTAGGGGTTAGTGATTCGGTCTATTAACCTCGGGTTCTGGTTCGAATCACGCTGCGACAATTTGGTTGCAAATTGTTTCGCGGGGTTTTAAAAAAGGACATCCCCACCCTTCAAAAGGGCAATGGCATACTAAAACGTAATAATGCCTGAAAATCACAAAACGACGCGGGGATTGATTCGAAAAGTCCTGTAAAGGATTTAAGTTCTAGCAAGAAAAACAGAAATACGATTGCCGGTAAAAAAAAAGGTGGCCCAGTCGCATCACAGACTGGTGTTATGCCTCTAAACCTGTTAATCCCAAAAGCAGAAAAAACATTTTTTCTTCCTTTAATCATCTGTTAACGCACCCCGCCTGTTGTGAGACTGTGCAGTGTTGACATATCCACAAAATCGACCAACTTTTGAGTGTAAAATTTGATTTAGCCTTGCAAATGGGTTGAGCATGTTGTCGAGGCGTACGATCTGGCGGCATGGTGGCTGCTAATTCGACGCCCTGTAACCCTGCATCAGGCGCTTTCTTCAACCATTAAATTGGGGGGCCATTCTCCTGTTAGTAAAAAAACTGATCGACGGCGAAATCAGAATGGGCTATCGTACCCCAAATTTGCCCTGGGATACACCTTGCGTAACAATGACGTTTCTCCTTGATTTCCTGACCATCGGGATAACTCAAGATAGCTGAGCACATGCATATCAAAATAAGTGAAAAAAAGGGTCAGCCATGACCCTTTCTAAGCTCATCGGGAGAAAAGTCATGGACCAATGGGGCATTTAGTTGACGAAGTAGCATGACAATGAAAGTACGGGGGTGACTAAGGCACTATGCTGACTGGAGTCACAAAACTACACTGATGCTTGTATTCTGAATGATTTTTGTTATGATTCGGGGAAAGGGTGGTTCGGTGCGCGGGAAAAGGACTGAATCCCCACAACTCAATAATTTGCGTAACCCTCTTTTTCCTATACTGGTGTCTTAAAAAAAAAAGCTGACAGGGGCTCTGCCATCATATAAAAGGGCAGTCAATGGATAGGCGGCATTTTTTAAACCCCCCGTAATGGGGCCACAAAGTGGATTTTTATATGAATCAATCCCCTCAACTGCTAGTGCAAGTTCTGATTCAATTCTGATTCAAGATTGCAAGTTTCAAATTGGGGCTTGGAATGAAGATTGGATAAAAAAAAAACAAGACAAAAAGGGGTTGATGGCCTTAATCAACATCGAACTGGTATGGTTAGTTGGTGGACGCTGTTTGCGATATTTCGAATAGTTAGGGACCAATGGACATTCCTATCAATAAAATTCCAAAGTGAAAAAACCAGATTATTGGATACGTGTCGGTCGAAATCTTTGGCAAGCTTTGGAACAACGATATTTTATTCTCGGGCTCAAAGTCTCTGAATCGAAAGAGCGTTTTCTTTTTTATGCAATTGCTAAATTAGGGGGAAAGGTTTTGGGGGTGGGGTTAATGGAAGGGGACTTATAGATTGAGTTAAAAAATGTTAATCATTTTCCAAAAACCAAAAGTTAAAAAAGAAAAAAAAGTAGACAAAGAATGTGAAATTATAAAAAAAATATGAACAGCATGGTTATTTCTTTATTCTCATCAACAACTTTAGAATCTTGATAATCCTGAATAACGAACAGTCGGGGAAATTTGGGGTTAAGTTTGGACATCCAGCAGTGTCGTCTTCGTTAGAGAGAAGGTATCTAATTCCCCCTTTTTCATGGGTCATCAAAATCAAATAGTTTTCCCGACAGAACTTTCCACCTTAAACCTTAAATTTTCTTTTTTGGAGATTCCCCCCTTTACCCTTGTTCAAACCATCAGTTACATCCTGAATCCATCTTCTCTGTGATCTTCCTCTTCTTCTCTTTGTTGGGATGCCTCCTTCCAGTGGTCTTCTGCGCCCCTTTATGTCTTTTTTAATGTCCAAAAAACCTCCATTTTCTCTTTCTTATTTGTAGTATCAGGTTTTCTTTGATTTTGAGTTCTTTCTGGATATATCTATTTGTTCTTTTCTCTCCCCTGTATACGAAGGACTCTTCTGTGTTGTCTTCGTTGTGAAGAAGATTATAATCAACGTCTCATGGGTACTACTAACAAATGACTTTGGATGGGGCCCCCTTGAGGGCAGAAACCATGAAAATTTCCCAAAGTCCGACGTTTGGGCGCATAACCAACATAACATAATCTTGATAACCAATTGTTCTTCGTTTAAAACCTTAAAATTTTACGACTTTTTTAAATGAAAATTAAACAAAATTTCTCAAAGTTATGTAATCTATTCATTTATAAGTTAATTTGTTTTCTTTCTTTCTCTCTCTCTCCCATTTTCCCCTCTCAAACATACCTTCCCCCATTTTCCTCATAATATGATCTCTGTATTATATACTAGGCTAGAGCATTGATCAATGTTAAAATTTTTAATTGCGAGAACATCTGAAGTAAATAAGACTCCCCCGAATAGCAAGGGACACTTCCAAGAAGTCAAAAAAACCAAAGACCAAAATTGTCCATATAGACTCTATCGTCGGAATTCATATCTGGTGGGCGAGACAATAAATAAATTTGTGGAGTCTACGGGCCCCCAAAAGGGCTTTGCGTTTTCATAGCGTTCACCAATCGACTCAGACTTAAGAGGTTGTGGGAAATCCCCACTCGCGTTCTACACGTGAGAAAGGGAAATTTACCATTCTACCTCCTGCTCACTGGGGCTAGAATATAAATGACAGGCCCCTCATCAGTAGTCTAAAAAAAAAGGGTATGGGGTATTTTTGTTATTATACGACCCCCTGTGTCCAGAAATGTTTAAAAGGGCGGGCCCCTTTGGGATACAAGGTTGCCAACCCCCCCTGTTAGAGCAAGTAAATTTATGATATAATTAAGGTGAAATAAAATTTTTTAAGGGGGTAGGGCATGTTGATATTTGGTTTCCCCGGTTTGAATTATTTATGCAATCGACGTATGGCCCTTGAACATTCCCCCTTCGTGCTCTGTCCTCCCTGCAGCACCATCCCACAGTCCCTTTGCAGGCATTTTTTTAAATATCCTCCACCATAACGTTGAGGGGATTGCCCTTTTCTTGCCTTTAAGATTACGTTCTAAACATGACTCTTAAATAACAGGCTTCTTCAATTGTTATTAAGATATTTTTAAATTTTTTTCCCCGACGGGAACATTTGCTGGGATTTCTGGGTTTGCCGCGTCTGACAACCTCGGGGGTGATAATGAATAAATGCGATGTGCGGAAACTTATAAATCTGATCTGGTCAGCACGGATCAGATCAGATATGGGAAAACGACGTAGGCTGCGTCCTTCGTTTAAAATTTGGGGTTAAAAACAAAACACCCTGTGGGTTTTACATAAGCAAGCAAAAAAGAATAATAAAATAATAAACCCCAAATCAACGTATCAATATAAGTTTTCTTGGGAACACACAAACACTGTAAGTCTGATAACTAACAAAAGTGGTGATATAACCAAATTTGGGTTTTTTATAACCTTGTCAGCAAAAATTTGGGCATGGGGTCAAAAGAATAAACTTGGGAGCCATACACAAGTGCTGCGTCATCGTCAAAGTGAAATCATTTTGATGCCAAAGGAAAATATTATACAAGGATCGTGGTCTCAGTCTTCGCAAAACCCCAACCATCTCCCAAAGTTTCCCATCCAAATTTTCTTCTGCATATTGTCTAAACGCACACACAAAAAAAATACAAAATGTTACCCTATTACACGTATGTTTATTTCGATACATTTATAACCCAAAAAAAAAGCCCCATTTAAATAGAAGCTTGAGAAAGCATAAATAAAAAAGAAAAACCAAAAAGAAATAGAAATTACAAAAACAGTCGAAACAGCACCTGCTTTAAAATTCATTGAAAAACGACTCAAATGGTTTGTCCACTCGGTGAAAATGACCCGAATACACCAGTTCGAGCTCCGAAAAATTTTCAAATAAAAAAGACCAAGAAAGATGGGTTGTGGGTTCAGACATCTTAAAAATCACAATACCACAGCATATCAACGACCGAGCTCTTTCGGAAGCCGATCATCAGTTAACTTCTACACCTGGGGGAAAAACGAAGGGAAAAAACAGAAGAGATACATTTATAATGCAAAATTTTGTGGTTCAGGATAGTCAACTCAAAAAAAATTTTTTATGATTGAAAACGGGGGAGTTCCCAAATTTAAAAAAAGATTCAGACCTTTACCAACGGATTCTTTTTTGTATTCTCAGACTGGGTTGACGGTTGAAGCCGACCGTGGATAAAAAAAGGACAAAAACTCATGTGAAAGGGGTTAAAAAAAATGGCGGGTCAGGCTCCCACGGAAACCGTCAGTGTCAGTAGCAAAACATTTGAGTGGAACCCCGGGAAGGGAAAAAGGAATGGGGGCGTTCTAAACAGACCTGGATAAAAGTCTTCTTGAGGAACTGAAGGGGGCTCGCTGTCTGGGGAGGCCAAAAAAAAAACCCCGAAGGAAAAGGGGTAAATCAGGGCTATCTGGGGAAACGAGAAGAATCTTGTAAGTCATATAGTGGTTGCCAGTATATAGGATTTGCGTCCTCTTAAAAAAAATTCCATATATATCCTCGAAGGACGAATGGTTTTAAAAAAAAAAAATTTAGATTTTAAAACAATAATATATTCAATTCCTGTTTGCAAATATTGAGTTACTGGTTTTGTATTATCTATGATATACTTCATCAGATAAAAAAATAATCCACTGTTTTCTATATCAATCTTTAAACTGGGGGATTTTTTTAAGTCTGCCCCCAAATGTGTTTCTTGCAAATAATGTTGTACTAAATTTTACCCAAATTTTTCCCATAATGTTGCAAAACCAATATTTTTGGTTTTTTCTTTTAAAATGTTTTTGTTTTTTTTAAAAATTTGCAAAACCCTTTTTAAAATTTTTTTTTGCACAAAAAATTTTTTGTTTCTTGCCCTATGTTGCAAAACCCCAAAAATTTTTTTTTGTTCCCCCAAATGTGTTTCTTGCATAGTGTTGCAAAACCAATGTTTTTACCCCAAAAGTGTTTCTTGCACATAGTGTTGCAAAAAAATGTTTTTCCCCAAAAGTGTTTCTTGTTAGTGTTGCAAAACCAATGTTTTTACCCAAATGTTTTCTTGCCCTGTGTTTCAACTAAACGTTCTATTCAATTAATTATGTCAGCAAGATTTTTAATGGAATTCATGCTAAAATTAAATAAAAAAAAAAAATGGCATGAAAACAATAAATTCTACTGATGCCTTTTTACGAATAAACACTATAGTCTTCCCTTAATTCGTAGCACGTTTGAAATTTATTTTCTCAAAACTACCTGTTGGATCTCATGATTTTTGCTCGCCTTAAATATCCCTGACCTAAAAAAAAGCTAACCCGTAGTCCATAGATGCTACGGTTTTGCCCTCCAATTCCTTTGATCTTTTTTGACAATTGCAAATAAGGGGTCAAATTTTAGATTTTACAGTAATCCCCAATTTGTCCCTTCAATTCTTTCATGGTTATCTCCATTTTCTTGATGGTAATAAATTTAAATGTGTTGCCCCTTTTTTTCAATCTGAACTTGGATACAATATAAAAAAAATTTGTCCTCCCCGGTCACCCTTGCCCCCCGGGGGTCTTCTTCCCCAAATTGTATGATGGTAGACGCATTTGGATATGAAATGTATCGTTGCTTTTCCCAGTCTGTAATCAAAATTGTTTATCATCCGATCTGGATTCCATGAGGGATAATTTTCTGGCGGGAAAAATCTATCTGGTCCAGTATTTTTCCCTCTCGGAGCACATGTTAACACCTTTTTCCCAGAACTGCGTTACTGGAAGGACTCCGTGTCAGAACTTCAACATCAAAATTTTAAATCCTGTTCTGTTCGGCAACTTCCCCCTTTATTTTACCCCGGGACGCCTTCGGATTGAGCATGTTTGGAGGTGTCGCAAAGACGTGGGGCCCGTTTCCGCAATGTTTTGTAAATTTAAAACACCTTTGTCTTTTTTGTCTCCCACCGGGCAACTCGGATTTCAAAAATTATCATCAAGCTGACATTTTCCTTAAAGAAGTCCTAATTTGATCTTTTGTATTTGATGCGTTGGTACTTTGTCTTCCGCTGATACTGCGTTGTGATAGGATGCTTATCCATTCCAAGCATGATGGTCTGTTTAAATTGAAGTAGATTTTTCCCCATCCAGTGCCTGTAGCCATTCATTTCTGTGGGTAGTCCCTACCGTCGGTATTTTTTGATTGGAAAATAAGTCCAGCGTCATGGAAAAGCCTTCTTCACTGTTCCTGCATGTGTTGATAATACGCTGGCCTTTGCTGCTTGGTTTTTTTTTTTCTGTTCCCCCACTGATTGCCATTTTTTCAGGGTGTGGTGAGCTTTGACCAGGATTCCCCAAATATACAATATCATAGCCTTGCCTCCCCCTCACGGATTCCTCGGGTTTTCTTGGGCGCTTAAATTGGGGTTTTTTCCAAAAATTTTCCCCCCTTATAGTTTTTCTGAATGAACCCGGGGGTTTTTAAAATTTTCTAAGTATTTTAAAAAATTTCTTGCTGAAACTGATTGCATTTTTAATTTCGTTTTCCCGGGGAAAAAGTTGTTTGTCGCAAACTTTTTAAAGCTCCCGTTTTTGACTTATGTCAAAGTCTAAATTTTCTTTTCCGTCCTTGCACATTAGACTTTGTTCCGTTTAATCCAGGGGGAAAAAAGGATTCTCTATTCAGACCAAGCCCCAGTTGCGCTCGTTTCTCAGGGTTATAATATCCCCAAATAGATGACCCCTTTAGTTTCCCCTACGGAGTGTTGGATGAAAACAACCTTCTGCATTGTAAAATTTTTAGACTCATTATAAAGTATATCTCCAGTTTTCAAACCAACAAATTATCAATACTTCATAAAAATACGAATAGCCTATAACTATACAATGGTATCCCAATTATAACGTCTTTGTTTCCGCTTTCAAAGTCAACTGGTTTAGGTCCCGGGGAATTCGTGAAACTCAGATATTTCAATTTCCATAATGTATTTTTAAAAAGGGTCTGTGTACCGTAGATCTGTTACTATTTCAACCCTGGGTTGATTTTTTCCTTTTCCCTCATAAAATTTTTTCTTGGAAAAAATATTTCTCTGCGTCATGGATATTCTGGGCTGCTTGAAAAAAATCACTGAGATCCAACAGGTATTTTTCGAAAAATCAATTTCAAACGGTACTAATGGACAGACTATAGATATTGCATTATTCTCGGCTCTTTACCGTTCTCTCAAAACCATTTGACGTTTAACGTGACCAAAAAAATTACATTTTCCCGGGACGGTGTTTTTGGGGTCAATGCTCCTGATATGCAGGTCTTGTAGGATGTCTTTGTTTTTTTTTCTCTGTCACGATGTTCAAGAACTTTTCTGAACATCTTGTTTTAAAAGTTTAAAATTTTTGTTTTTTAAATTTTTGTGTTATGATTCACATCCTTTGTTCCACAGGAATATCCCTTATCATCAGTCTTACTTATGTTTTTTAAATATATCTTTGCAGCGTTTATGAATCATATAACCTTTTTAAAAAATTGGGGAATGGGCCCCGGAAAACATTTGTTTCATAACCATCTTCTGTTTACTGGCTCAAATGCGATAAAAAAGTTGAAATATTCGAAAAGTATTGGGTTTTTAAATGATCGGGGTTGGGGGGTCGGGTCAAAATGAGCGAGCAAGTAAAAACAGAAATGGCGAGATTACAATTTTTACAAATAACAAGGGAAAAACAATAAATAAACTTTTTAAAAAAATTAAGAAAGGAAAACAATTGACGTTTTTACGAATGCGTCTTAATCGAACAAAATATATATATATAATAATATATATATATATATATATATTAATAAAAATGACTAAAACTAAAGGGAAAGACAAACGGGCCCCTCGTGGCTGGGCCCCAGCAGGGAA
Source organism: Arion vulgaris (assembly GCA_020796225.1). Lineage (NCBI taxonomy): Eukaryota > Metazoa > Mollusca > Gastropoda > Stylommatophora > Arionidae > Arion > Arion vulgaris. The sequence goes on from JADZMA010001750.1 coordinate 12,984, forward strand.
AATCATACAACGGTATGTTCCATGCATCCACACAACCTAATAAAGGATAAAAGCTTGTATAAAAAGACCATCAAAAAGAGAATAAATAAAAACAACCTGACATTTAAAAAAATACTTGTATATCTTTGTTTCAATTTTGATCTCTTTGTTTATGAACTACCTTTTCCCCTTTGTTCACTATTTTTTTGATTACTTTCCAAAAGGGAAGCCCAACAACAATATATCGTGATGAAAGCACTTTGAAAACACTTTCCTTACAAGATGCCCTTTAAATCTCCCAAAAATTTAAAATAGGTCAGCTTGAAAAAGATTAAAAACTTCAAAAAAAAAGTGCTAAAAAAATAGTAGGAAATTAGTAAAAAAGTTCTGCTCTGGTTCTGTTGTTCTTGGGAAACTATAAAAAAAAAAAAATATTATTATAACAATGGAAAATCCAAAAGGACGATATGTCTTTTGTTTTTTCATATTGTAAAAATTTTTTTTTCAGTTGAAAACAAATTATGGTTTAGTGAAAAATTACCCCCCCCAGAAAAAGTCATTCCCGCATATTTCCACAATTGACTATGAATCAAGTGAAGAATTCAAATACTTGGAAATATTCACAGAAGAGGAAGACTTGACAAAAGATAGAGGTGAGTGCAAAAGGAAATGCTGTAAACTACCAAATAGCCCCATTGTTAAGGCACCCAAAAAAGTCACGGCAGCTAACAACAAACGATCAACAGCATTTTTTTACCTCTTTTGTTTCAAGAAAAATGGACAAGAGCAAAACCAGTCAAAAAATAACAATGTAAAAAGGTTTCCTGCGAAAAATTCCCAAAAACAAGAAAGACAAATCACTAACATCAGCTAAGAAAAAAAAGTTGGGCCCGGGAATTTTAGAAAAAAAAAAATAAGTGGTTTGACCACTTTTAAAAAATGCATCAAACTCCCCAAAAAAGTCTTCACAACAGAACATCGGGAAAAAGGGAAAGGGAAGACCCGAAAAAAAAATGGGTTTGATGTAGAGAATCCGTGAAAGAGCAAAAAAAACTAAAAACCCCGGGGGGGCCCGGGGAAAACGAACCACGCCTGGGCCAACCGGGTGCGTGGGGCCAAAAAAAAAAGAAATTATTTGGAACCATTTTTTTTACGTCGTGTACTTTTTTACATTTTTTTATATAAAGCTTGTGGACTACCAAAAACCCCGTACTATTGTCCCTTCAACAACTCATGTTCACAGTCCAATACGAATTGTAGCAAAAACCCTCATTCCCCGTTTTCAAACTTGCCCGTTTATGGAAGAAATTGCTTTTTGAAACCGATTTTGTAATATAAGGTTTTTTTTGATGTTGGGGCATATGTGCTGTCTGAAACGAAATTTTGTTTCATAAACACCAATATATATTTTTTAAATCTCATAAAACCAACCCCCATAAGGGGGGAAAAAAGTTGTACTTGCAATAGTCAATGATAAAAAGTGTACCCTTTGTTGTATTATTGTTTTTTAAAAAACTTACTTAAAATTAAAAAGCGCCCTGTATAAAGATCCCATGCATTTTGGTGGGGGTATCCCAAAAAAAGGCCTTTTTTCCGTTCTTTATTGTGGTACATTGAAAATGTTCTTTTCGAAATGCGCGAAATATTAATGATACTTTTTGCATTGCTTAAAGTAATTAAAAAATTTTTATCAATGTCTTTTTGAAGTTAACAATATGACCCCAAAAGCTTCACATAATTTCGGTATACCCTTTTTAAAAATCAGTCTCCTTAATGACGTCATTTGTTTACCTCGGGCAATTTCCAGTCGATTTTGCAGGGTACATGCAAAATTTTTAAAAAAAAGAAATTGTCCTGAATTTGCTTTTTTTTCAACAATGTATTAAATGGCTGAAAAATTAGTTTTTCCAACCTTTCCAATGGACCGGGTTAAAATATAGCACAAAAAGGAAACTTCTAAATGGGGATTTTTTTGAATGGGAAAAATATTTTTTTTGCGTCGGGGAAAATGTGCAGTTCACATGGTTTTCGTTTTTAATCAAATGGTTACAAAGATACACATTTTTATCTGTGGGCATGACAAATTGAATGGACTATAACTAATGTACTTACATCTGTGTTATCGGGAGCTTGAATTTAGAGTTAGTTCTTCCAGCTAAGTTTGTCTAAGTCACGGTTTGCAAGGTTATTGTATCCTTTCCGGCGAATAATCAAGGTCTTAAAAGAAGGAAAATACAAATAAAAAAATATGTTGCATTACAATACACATCATCTTCTCTTCTTCTTTTCTTCTACTGCCTCCTCCTTTACGCTTTGCTTCTAAAGAGACATA
>JADZMA010001751.1:0-15287 GCA_020796225.1 Arion vulgaris
TCAACTTTTTCAATTTGAAATTTTTTTGCTTTTTGTTCATTAAAAGGGACAAAAACGGTTTGAAGTAAGTTTTATTAAAGGGAATTTTTTTCCCTCTGATGAGCCACATCTTTATTGTCTTTGTGCTCGATGTCGTAGGTATTTTGTCCTCTTGTGATATAAATTGTGATATGATGCATTGTCCATTATGTGACAAGATGGTCTATCTAAAGATGGAAGAACTGTTTTCTCAAGCCAATTTCTAAATATTTGGCTATTCATCTCTGCGTGATAATCCCTATTGTCTGTAGACTTTGAAACGAAAAACGAGTTCAGCATTCTGCAATAACCCATTATGTCTACTACCACGGGGCGGACTAAACGTTGTCCTTTACTACTTGGTACATATCGCTTTATCCTTCCATCTACTGTATGCCATTCCTTTGCATTGGCGTGATGTGCATTGATCCATGTTTCATCCAAATACACAAATCATAACTTTCTTGCGCTTACTTCACGTAGGTACTTGTTTCCCATGACTACTAAAGCGGCTGCCGCAAAATATTTCTTCCACTCGTATACTTTCTAAAGGTGAAGCCTAATGTCCTTATAACTTTCCACAACGTACATTTAGATAACTCAATGTCATTGTTCTTCCTTAAACAAGTCTGCAGCTTTCTTACAGTCACTGTTTCTTTGCAATCCAACATTTTCACAATTGCTCGTCGAAACTCCTTGTCAAAGCTATCTACAATTGACTTTCACCAGCTATTTGCTTATTTTTTTGGAGAGTTTATTCTTGATTCATTCATCCATCGACAAATGCCCTTTAACAAACCCAAAGCATGACTTTTCTCTTTTCGGGGTTTAAAATGATTGATAAAGTCTTCCACGATAAGCTGACTAAAATATAAGTACAGCTTCATTGCAATGCTTTGAAGTGTGCAGAATTTCACTTTCAATCCCATTCTGTAATATAGCAAGAATCAGCCAACGTTTCTGGTAAATGGTTTCGAAAACTCACCCACTGCCTGTATTGGTATAGACTTTACCTCTGGGGCATATTCGTTCACGTGTGACACCAGCTTCTAAACGGCAAAACCGTGGCACGAGAAAATATGTTGTTGACCACAGAAGTTTGGGTGTGAAGCTGTAAAATCTTTCAAAATGTGTCCTTTTACACTGACAAGAGTTTTATATACCCATATAAACAAACATGGAAATAAGCGTACACTCTACAAGACAAACATTTTTTGTTTATCATTCATATTTCAAGTTTGTATGCAAATTCATCATCGTAGTTGGAAATGGTGCAGAGTTATGATTTTTAAACAGGGGCAAAATTTGTAAACGCACTATAAACGTAATATATGTTTTACCATTCAAGCTATAGTCCGTTCAACTTGTCATGCCCACAGATACAAATTTGTATCTTTTTAACCATTTGATGAAATAACTTGAAAACTTGCATGTAAACTACACATGTTCCCTGACGCTACAAAATATTTTTGCCATTCAAAAATCATACCATCTAGAAGTTTCTTCTTTGTCATATATTTAACCCTTTGTTGGCATGGTGAAGAAAACTCATGTTTAGCAATTTAATACATTGATAAAAAAAATAGCAACATTCAGGGCGAAATTCATTTTTGAAAAGTTCTTGCATTTTCGGAATAACGACTTGGCTTGAACTTGTAAAGAATTGACGTCATTAGTGCGAGACGGACATTTAGATAAAGGCGTATATCGAAATTAGTGTAAAGTTTTTTTGTAATTTGTTGATTTTATATTTGTTGACAGTCATTGATTTAACATACATAATGAGTTTGAAGTGCAAATTTATTACAATACAAAAAGTGTCTTTAAATTATGCGATTTCGAAAAGATTAAACAGATGGGTCATCTGTACCACAGTATACAAGAACCAGAGAAAAGAGCCATGCAGTTTTGGGGTTTGAGAAAGTCGTTTTCTCGTTGGATGAAACAGAACTGTGGATCGCAAAGGCAACTGTGCAGCAAAGAAGGAAAAGAGTGTTGAGATTTTGACAAAGGTGTTATCAGACGAAATTTTGAAAAAGTTCAGTACAATGAACTTGTTACTTTACGTAAATTGAAAAGTCGTCTTATCACATTGTGACATTGAAATATCTAAAACAAATTTGTGGAAGATTTGGAGAGGATGGTCACTTTCCTAAAACCACCGAAAAGAATACCACGTTCAAAATATGTGATGTGCAAACCGACACGGAGCCATCTCCAAGATAAACAAGGAATACTTGGGAGTGGAAGATCATAGTTCTCGGGAAGAGGATGCTACTGGCAAAGAGATGGTTTTCAGTTTGTACAACCCACAGCACTAGTCAACTTTTTGATACATCTGAGTCTGACTGAGGTGTGCATTAATGAATTTTATTGTAGTGATATTTCCCTACCACATCAGTTAACACAAGCGCATTGTACCGAAGAAGAGTGACTCGAAGATAACACCAGTAACCTGCCATTGAGTTCCAAGCCTGGACGCGAAAGAGGGAAGGCATTATGACATGGCAGCTAACTTTAACTGTAATGTACTTTATAAAAACACCCAATAATACAACTATGTCTACATTTCTTGTTTATTTCATGACACCATTGCATTCAACTTTGGGCCCCATGTATGAGCTGGGATAATACCCCTTTGAATGAGACTTGACATCAAATGTCATATGTGTGCTTTACTGAAAAAACTAAAATGCTCTATCAGACTTCAAATAGTCCAACATAAGAAACCATTAAAATTAAAATCCAGGTTTCTATAGCAATTTCTTCCATCAGAAATTTCCGTCTTATAATTCTAATATTGTGTGAAAAGTTTCCATTGTGGAATATATGGTTTTGCACAATTCGCATTGGGACTGTGGGCAGGGATTAGCCTAGTAGCAGAAGAAAGAAATGCTACGGGCCCCGCGTTTCGGGGCCCCGCGCCTTGTCGAAAGTCGTTTCACATATAAAATAAACCAACAAACAAAACTTATGTGCAGATTCAATATACACATAAACCAACAAACAAAACTCTTGTGCGAGATTCATATACACATAACCAACAAACAAAACTCTTGTGTGAGATTCACATATACACATAAACCAACAAACAAAACTCTTGTGAGAGATTCACATATACACATAAACCAACAAACAAAACTCTTGTGTGAGATTCACATATACACATAAACCAACAAACAAAACTCTTGTGAGATTCACTTTACAATAAACCAACAAACAAAACTCTTGTGAGAGATTCACATATACACATAAACCAACAAACAAAACTCTTGTGTGAGATTCACATATACACATAAACCAACAAACAAAACTCTTGTGAGAGATTCACATATACACATAAACCAACAAACAAAACTCTTGTGAGAGATTCACATATACACATAAACCAACAAACAAACCTCTTGTGCGAGATTCACATATACACATACACCAACAAACAAAACTCTTATGAGAGATTCACATATACACATAAACCAACAAACAAAACTCATGTGAGAGATTCACATACACATAAACCAACAAACAAAACTCTTGTGAGAATTCACTATACACATAAACCAACAAACAAAACTCTTGTGAGAGATTCACATATACACATAAACCAACAAACAAAACTCTTGTGAGAGATTCACATATACACATAAACCAACAAACAAAACTCTTGTGAGAGATTCAATACACATACACCAACAAACAAAACTCTTGTGGAGATTCATATCACATACCCCAACAAACAAAACTTTTCAGAGATTCACATATACACATAAACCAACAAACAAAACTCTTGTCAGAGATTCACATATACACATACACCAACAAAAAAAACTCTTGGAGAGATTCACATATACACATAAACAAGAAAAAAACTCTTTTTGAGATTCACATATACACATAAACTAACAAACAAAACTCTTGGGGAGAGATTCACATATACACATAAACCAACAAACAAAATTTTGTGAGAGATCACATATACACATAAACCAACAAACAAAACACTTGTGAGAGATTCACATATACACATACACCAAACAAACAAACTCTTGTGAGAGATGCACATATCACATAAACCAACAAACAAAACTCTTGGAGAGATTCCATATACAATAAACCCAACAAACAAAACTCTTGAATGAGATTCACATATCACATAAACCAACAAAAAAAACTCTTGTGAAGATTCACATATACACATAAACCAACAAACAAACTCGTGTGAGATTCACATATACACATAAACCAACAAACAAAACTCTTGGTGAGATTCACATATACACAAAAAACCAACAAACAAAACTCTTGTGTGAGATTCACATATACACCAAACAACAAACAAAACTCTTTTTGGAGATTCATATACACATAAACCAACAAACAAAACTCTTGTGAGATATTCACATATACACATAAACCAACAAACAAAACTCTTGTGAGATATTCACATATACACATAAACCAACAAACAAAACTCTTGTGAGAGATTCACATATACACATACACCAACAAACACAACTCTTGGAGAGATTCACATATACACATAAACCAACAAACAAAACTCTTGTGAGAGATTCACATATACATAAAACCAAGAAACAAAACTTTGGAGATTCACATATCACATAAACCAACAAACAAAACTCTTGTGAGAGATTCAATATACACATAACCAACAAAAAAAACTCTGTGAGAGTTTCCATATACACATACACCAGCAAACAAAACTCTGGAGAGATTACATATACACATAAACCAACAAAAAAAACTCTTGTAGAGATTAAATATACACATAAACCAACAAACAAAACTCTTGTGAGAGATTCAGATATACACATAAACCAACAAACAAAACTCTTGTGAGAGATTCACATATACACATAAACCAACAAACAAAACTCTTGTGAGAGATTCACATATACACATAAACCAAAAAAACAAAACTCTTGTGTGAGATTCACATATACACAAAAAACCAACAAACAAAACTCTTGTGCGAGATTCACATATACACATAAACCAACAAAAAAAAACTCTTGTGAGGGATTCAATATACACATAAACCAACAAACAAAACTCTTGTGAGAATTCAATATACACATAAACCAACAAACAAAACTCTTGTGAGAGATTCACATATACACATAAACCAACAAACAAAACTTTTGTGAGATTCACTTTAACATACACCAACAAACAAACTTTGTGAAGATTCAATATCACATAAACCAACAACAAAACTCTTGTGAGAGATTCACATATCACATACACCAACAAACAAACTTTTGTGAGAGATTCACATATACACATAAACCAACAAACAAAACTCTTGTGAGGGATTCACATATACACATAAACCAACAAACAAAACTCTTGTGTGAGATTCACTATACACATAAAACCAACAAACAAAACTCTTGTGCGAGATTCACATATACACATACACCAACAAACAAAACTCTTGTGAGAGATTCACATATACACATAAACCAACAAACAAAAATCTTGTGAGGGATTAAATATACACATAAACCAACAAACAAAACTCTTGTGTGAGATTCACATATACACATAAACCAACAAACAAAACTCTTGTGAGATTTTCCCATATACACATAAACCAACAAACAAAACTCTTGTGAGAGATTCACATATACACATAAACCAACAAAAAAAAAATTCATATGAAAATTGGTTGTGTTATTCAAAAACTAAAGGACAACTTTTCTTTTTGTTTGCAAAGTTACTGATTCAGGCTGTTCGTCACGGTTTACGAAAAAAGGATTTGACTACTGGAAAAACGCAAATAATTTGTTGAAAAGACATGAAAAAGCACCTTCATAGACAAGCGATAATTTCGCTGTTAGTTTGCAAAAAGAAGGATGAGCTTGTCGATTCTCAAAATGTAAACCAAATTGAGACCGAACAAACAAATTGGCGGACACTTTTAGAGCGAATTCTTCAGTTATCCAATTTTTGGCAGAACGAGGTTTTGCATTTTGGGGTAGTGATGAATCTATTGGTTCACCCCATAATGGAAATTATTTAGGTTTGTTGGAATTATAGCCAAATTTGACATTTTTCTGGCTCAGCATATAATTACTTATGAAATAAAAGGGAAAAGGGACATACATCATATTATCAAAAACATACTGAGGAATTGATCCATCTAATTGCATCGTTTTCTGGGTCATATTATTTGCGAAATTAAGAAATGCAAGTACTTTCAGTATCACTGACTCTACTCCAGATATTTCGCATGTCGACCAACTCACCTCTAATAGTGCGCTATGTGTTACCATCTGGACCAGTGGAAAAGGTTTTGAAATTCTTTGGGTATGGAAGGTCATACTACTGAACAACTCCAAAAGTTTACTTGATTTTTTAAAGAAAATGGCATTGATATCAAAGACTGTCGTGGTCAAAGCCGGGCAATGCCAGCAACATGAGTGGGAAATACCACGACTTACAGGCACGATTAAGGGGATAAATAAATTGGCAGAATCATTCCGCTTTGACATTCACTGAATTTGTTGTAAGTGCGAGAATATTGTATAGAAGCATCCGTATTTTCGATTTTGTTGAAAGCCTCTATACTTTTTTTCCGCTTCCACCTATCGATGGGCATTCTTACAAAAAGCACTGGAAGATACATGTTCAAACTCCTGACTTTTAAGAGACTGTCGGGCACCAGGTGGGCTGCCCGAGCTGATGCAACAAAGGCCCTTTATGTGGTTTACCATATTTAAACAAGTTTTGGATGACATCTCAAATAACATGGATCAAAAGGAGAGTGTCTAATCAGGGGTATGGACAATTTTGAAGATAGGGTTGGGAAAAAGGAATAATGACCATTTTATGGAACGGAATTCTATAAAGCTTGCAAGCGTCTAGCGCTTCATTACAGTCACCTGATAAGACCTTAAGACGGGATATGCCATTTATGAATCGTTCACAGGTACGTTCAAGCAATGCAGCCTACATTATCAGATGTTGAGACCAAAGCCACAATCCTGACTGACTGTCAAGAATATTAGAACAAACTTCAAGACGACGCAGCAAATACTGACGACGATTTCAGCGGCTCTACTAAGCTCGATAAAGTTGTAGGAAATCAAAACAAACAAAAAAGTAAAGTCAGGTGTTTATTGTTATAATTGATAATGTAATGTTTGCCTAACTAAACGCACGGAAGCGTACCATAGAGTGATTGGTGTATTTGGAATGTTTCAGTTAAAATTCTTACAGTAGAAGAGATTGAAAAGAACTCCAAATATTGTCAGCCTTTCCAGAGAATTTGGAAGAAAGCATAATGGAAAATTCATTACAGTGTGTTTCCCAAATGTAGAAATAGTCTACGAATTTACTTGTTTTATTGATTACCAACTGCAGCGGAGAACGTTCTTTCAACATTAAAACGTATTAAAAAGTGAGTTTGGACATGATGGGACAAGATCGTCTAAATAACCTCACCTCATGTCGTTGAACATTGTAATTTACTTGGAGAAATTGATTTGTCTAGTATTATCTCTACATTTGCTCACATTAAATCGAGACAAGTTTGTCTGTAAAAGTTTGTTTATTTTATTATCATAGAGACAAAACCTAGGGCCCCGCCCAAAATTTCCCCACAGGCCCGCGCTGACCTAATCCGGCACTGTCTTGGGCATGAGTTGTTGAACGGACATAGTAGAATCTTAGAGTCTGGTATGTTTCAACTCCAACATATATTCTTACGTTTTCGACGATATGTCACTTTGGATAAATAACTTTCAGCGATCATTACAAAACATTCTACTTTATCTAAAAGCAACAAGGGTTAGTTAGTTTGGTTCCTTTTTGCCAAGGCGGAATAGGGCAGAGGTTTTAGATCTCCATGTGATACTTCTTTGCTAGCAGTTGCAGATCTTGATGGTTTTACATCCCAATAGTTTACTTTTTTTGTTGGATGGTTCTTCGAAGAGTATTTTTTAGTTTTTTTCCCAACTGGGACCACAAAGGGAATGTCATTTAGTTCTTTTCGTCGATTCCCCAATGACTTAAATATTTCCCCCGGTTTTTCAAAATTTTATATGGGTTGTTGGTGTGTTCTATTCTACTGTGTTGTTAAAAGAAATCATTTTTGACTTTTAATTTTTGAACTTTTATTCTAAATTTCCCATTTTTTATTTTTTCGTTGATTTAATTTTACAAATTAGGTCAATGGGAACCCCTGACCAAAAAATTTTGTTTGTAATACTAAAGTCTTGAGATTGCCAGATATTCGTTAATTTATAAAGGACTAGCTGCTATAAAAAAGGGGTTTATTTCTTTAGTTCTCTTGTTTGACACTTTTTTTAAAATATGAAAAATTTTCAACTTTCCGTTTTGGCCATTTATTACGATGTTGTCAAACAACATTAAAATTAATTTTACTGAAATTACAAATTTTAAAATTGTAGTTTTAAAAAAGGAAAATTTTTTAAATTAGAGTTTTATTATTAATTTTTTAATATTTATGAATAAACTTTGCAGTTATGACAACCTACATTGAAAAATGAAAAAAGAAATAAATAAATCTTTAATTTATTATCATTGTTTGAACAAACGGGTTTTTAAGGAGACCTCGGGAACCCCGGACATATAGGGCATAATTTAAGTCCATTTTCCCAAATGTGTTAAAAATTTTTCCATAAAAGAAGAAGTTAAAACCAAAATTCTCATATTTTGAAAGGGTATCATGTTAAAAAATAACTTTGTAAAGATCCAACCAATGACCATAAGACAGTCTTTTTCCGGGCGAAATAACCATCATAAGAAAACGTGAGCATTGTCTCATGTTCCTTTATTGACCGGTTGCTCCCCAAAAGTGTCAGGGGGGAGGGGTTCGTCTTTTTAATTTTCCCTTTTCTGCCCACTATATTCTCAGTGTTTTTGGATACATATTAAAAAGTAAAATATGGAAATTTGACCCTCCATGTTTAGGGAGCGTTTTAAAAGTTTTTGAAACCAATCAGGGGGTAAAACTTTCCCACTTTTTGAAATCCATCACAAGTGCATTAATATCAGTCTTGTAAAGTTTTTGTGGATTATTAACAATCAGGACTAGCATTGGGCCCTTTGACATTTACAAAACCCAGCTTTGTTAAAATGTTGGGTCCTTTTGTAATATCCAAGCATTCAAAAATTTTTCGGTCCCCCCCCTTCCCTTTTCGTAAAAAGGGAAGGGAATTTCCCCATTTTCCATCTTTGTCAATATGGCCCGGGCGAGTCACGAAAATAAGGAAACTGGTGGTGACTCCTGTTATTTGAAAATAAACCCAAAATTGAGGGGAACTTTCCCCAAGATTTGGGTTATAAAAGTCCCCCCAGAACCTCTTTTTTGCATCATAGACAATTTTTTTAAATCTAGTGATTTTTTTGCGGAAAGCACTTTAACCCAAATAAAGTTTTCAGATGTTCTTTTGGTAATTTCTTGTTTTTTAACAGTCTTTTTGTCATTTTTTCTTTCCAAGGATGTTTAGGAAAAAGTCATCAGTTTTATTTCTCATTCTGCGAAAAAAACACTAATAATTTCATTATCAAGGGCATTTTCTGAAAATAGTTTTGGTTTTCTATTTAATTTTGCCCTTGTTAAAAAAAAACACAGGGACAACCCTTTTTCGTGCTCGAGAACATTTTTTTAAAAAAAAGAAGTTATAGTTTCATTTAAATCACTTTCTTTAAAATTTTGCTTTTCATCATATCAGGACAAATTGACCTTCAGACATAAAAACTATAAACAAATTTTTTGGAATTTCTATTAATCAGCGAGTTATAAATTTTTTCTGAAAAAAAAGAGTCAATATTTTATTTTGGGACAGTTCAGACCTCGTCTACTTTGGAGCAAAAAAAAAAAAGGAATTTTTTGTTGCAAAGAGAGAGATAAACATTGATCATATAAGTCCCCCCTTTAGGGGATTGAGAAAAAGTCACAAAACGATAAAAAACCCAAATCCCTATAAACTTTCAATATATGTTATCCTTTCAATTAAAAACCAATCTCAGTCTTATATCTGTATGTTTAAACCAAAAAACTTACTATTTCAAAAATTAACGACTTTGTATAAATAAATTAGAGTCAAAATTTTTCCCCAAACTAAAAAAAACAGTGGTTTAATTGTTATTGAAGATTATAAATATTTCTATGTATGTTTTTAATATTTTCTTTGATATGAATATATATAACAAACCTAATTGAAAAATGAAACTTTAAAAAACAAAAAAATATAATCAATTTCGTTGATGAAATTTAAGTTTTAAAGGAATTCGTTGTAGTTTTGAAACAGAACAAACATAATCAAAATCCGTTTCAATTTTGTTATATATCAGGGGATTCTTTTTTGTTTTTTTAATTGGAATGATTTGTTTTTAGAATCTTGTAATTTTTAATATTCGGACAAAAGAAAAAACATGAAAACCTTGTAAAGCATTTTTATTTTCAGATCACTTGGCAACTGTATTTGCCCCATCGTTTTATTATTGGCTTTTTGAAGGGATTCAAAAATGTCTATTTATAAGGGATACATGTAATTCGGGAAGATTTCTTCATATCTTCAGAATGATTGTAAACGTTTGTTTACATCGCTTACCCTTATTTTCATTCTAGAAAGTCACTGACAATTTTGTCTTTAAAATGTTTTCTGGTGTTTGATTTGATTATCTTGGGTAATAATTCGATTGTTTTTTAGAACAATGAAACTTTCTCATGGAATTAGCATCCCGTTTTTTTATTTTGACGGGTTTTTGCTTCTTATTTTAATTTGTTCGTGTATTTAAAATAGTTTCCTTATCTTGAAACATCGACGATCAATTCTACCTTCAATGAACTGTATTGAATTTTGGGCAAATCACACAGACAACACCAGAATAGCATGAAAGATGGGGAAAATTTATACAACTATTCTTTTTCTTAGGGTGACAGGTTCTTTGTTTTTAAATTCTACATATGTTTTAATTAACATTTTTAAATTAAAAAAAATTCAAATTTATCCGATTACATATATTCCAAGTTTACATTCGGCATAATTTATTTTTTAACATTTTTTGAACTGATTTCAAACAACAGTCAAAAAATTTTTTCGTAATTTCATTGATCTGACAAAAATGTTTTTCTGTGAAGTGTTCGGGTTAAACTTACAAAAAAAAGTTTTCATTTAATATAATTACATCTGACAAAAAAATTTTTATTTGAAGTATCATTAGCATCTGATAAAAATTTTTCATTGTAAGTTTTTATTAGACGACAAAAAAATTTTTAAGGGAAATATTCATTAGCATCTGACAAAAAATTTAAAAAAAAATATTTTTACCATCGAAAAAAATTTTCCCTTTGAAGTGTTAGGCATCTGCAAAAACTGTTTTTATTGTAAATATTTTTAGCATCTGACAAAAAATTTTCATTTTGCCAAATTTTTTTTCAAATTGTCTTTTTCGTTCTGGAGGTTTTTAATTGTGGGCATTCAGGCAAGACCAAATTTAATCCCACTATCTCAAAAAAAATAAACAATAGCAAAAACAATTTTGTAATGTATTTTGGGTATATTTTTAAACAAGTGACAGTCTTTGTTTAAAACCAACATTTGAATAAAATTTTTTAAAAAATTCAAAATAAAAAATTTTTATCTTCTTCATATACTGAAAATATAATCTGATCAGGGCCATGGGTATTTTTTTCATTATGATCAAGTTTTGGCTTTAATTTTAATTTTTTTTTTTAACCAAACCTTTAAGGGGTTTGGTTTTGCTGTATGGGGCCCCCTTAAAATACCACCCCCCCCTTTCTATCATACAGGATGCCCTGAATTACATGATGTCGCTGATAGGGTTTGTGTCTGGGAAAATTGTGGACAAATCTAAAATTAAATTTTTTTTCAAAAAAAATTCCTATGAAATGAGGGCGAGAAATAAAAAAAGGGGGTAATGGAACCCTAATTTTCTCAAGTTTTTAGGGACGTCTATTAAAACGGCCCAAAACACATGTCATCAATGGGAAGGGGGAGAATCAGACTTCAAAAAGAAGGTTAACCCCCATATCAAACAAGCTGTAAACAATCTTTACATAATAAAATTCTCAAAAGGGGAAAAAACCTAATTTATAAAAAATTCGTGATAAATTTTTACATGCGGAATTTGTCGTTAAAATTTTTTTTTTTCGATCCAGGACCCCTTTGTACAAAACAGTGATCGATCAAAATTGATGGGGGGATATTTTTAAAAATTTTTACGTTCCCCGGGAGGGGTCCCCCTTTTGGCCCTCTGGGGCGGGCCTAAAAAAAAACCGAGCCATTTTTTTGGGGCCGGACATGTAACCCCCCGGTTTTGCCACGCACCTAAAACGGGGAACAGGGTTTTTTTGTCATTCCGCGAATTGAACCCCCACACAGAGGATAGTCCCCTAGTCCAACCCCTCGAACATGGGCAGACAAAACTTTTAAAAACCGAAGGAGGTCAAACGAGCGATTTAACAAAGGGTGAGTCATACCAATTAATATTCATTAAAATACCATCCTACTAACATATGAAAACAAAATTGGGGAAATCTAACCAAAAAGAAAAAAGCCCAAAAAAAAACTAATATATTTTCCAGGAAATCAAAATTTTTTCCCAAGGGTAATATCAGGAAAATTTAAATTTAAAATTCTCAAAAAAAGAGGCATCAATTACCAACTCTCCGATGGACCCTAAGATATATCGTTTTATCATAAAGTTTTCAACTTTACACAGTCATATAAAGTAATTGTTTGACAAAATTTTTAAAACCCATGTTGCCATTTTTTCTTCAAATATTAATGTCTTTTGCTCTTTACATGTCTCCCCCTGAATTATCCCTGCTTACACAAAATTTGGACAACCGTCATTTTTTCTTTCTTTTTTCTTTTCTCCTCCTTTTAACTACAGCGTCGGTCAAGAAGAATTTCGAAAAACCCTTTTTGCACTTCGTAGATGGTCTTTCGTCGCCTCTGTTACTTAAGGTCCATCTTTGCTGGCGACCTTTTTCTTTGTATCCATTGTATCAGGCCATTTTTTTGAGGGGCACTGTCTTTGGTAATCTGTTTGCGTGGCGAACCATTTAATTTTTGTTTTTGATAAATTTTAATGATATTATACCCCCCCTTTTTTCCCCATTCTTTATTTCAACGGTCTCTATTTTTACACCCATCATTCTGTGTAGCCCTTTACCCTCAATGACCCTTTTCTGTCGCATTCTCGTTGAGATGTAAAAAAACAAAGAAAAATTGGTCAACCTATGCTGTATATTTTTATGTAGAAAATCAGAAATACGCTAAGTTACGTAAATAATCAGAAACATAAAATACACCAAACAGTAGAAACTTTTGATGTACCAGGTTGAACACGACCATATGTTCACAGGAGACAAAAGGATTTTTGTCCCAAATTTAATAAAACCTTTTAAAAGTTAGAAAGTTTTCTTTTTCGAGTTCTGTTTTTCAAATTTTTGTGATAGGGGTGACCACCGAGAATTTCCCCCCATCTTCAACGGACTTGTAACGTCATCGGAATTGTCAAACAACAACAAACAAATTTTTAACGAAATAAATATCCCCAAGTTTATGTTTTTTAACTAAATTCAATGTTGTATCAATTTAACATATCCAGGGAGTTTTTGTATAATTTAAATTCAAAAGTTGTATCAATTTAAAAATTTCCAGCGAGTTGTTGATAATTTAACATGCCGCAAAGTTGTTTTGGGAATTCTATGAAAGGGGGTTGCCCCCAAAATTGCCAGCGGGGTTGCAACAACATTGTCAGCGGGGTTGTTGTATCAATTTTAAATGCCAGGGAGTTGTTTATCAATTTAAATATGCCAGCGAGAGTTGGATAATGGCTAAAGATGTAGAAAGTAATCAATCAATCAATCAACTGTCATGCCGCCGCGAGGCGATCCTGTCTCTCCACAACTCTCTCTGCTTGGTGCATATAATCAGTTATGACGGCGATCTTGTGTCGAACTGATGTCAGCCATCCAGCATCTTCTCCCTCTGTCTTCCACGATCTGTCCTTCCCTGAATTTTACCTGTTATTATCAAATGTTCTAAATCTTCCTTCGCATTATATGCCCGAAGAACCTTGATTGTCGGATTCTTATTCTTTGATGTTCTTTGTGTGCAGCCTGATTTAAAACCTCCTCATTTGTTTCTTCGTGTCCATGAATTTTCAGCATTCTTCTGTAAAACCACATCTCTGTTGCTTCCAATGATCATATTAATTGTTTATTCATTGCCCATGATTCGCTGCCATACAGAAGTGTTGGATCAATATAGCACTGGAGTATTCGTTTCTGCAATGTCATTAGTAGATAACTCACACATAGTGTGTTTCATTTCATAAAAGATGATTTCGCTTGAGCTATTATACTTCTAATCTCTGTTTTATACCTGCCATCTGATGTCAGGAGTGTTCCCAGGTACTTGAATCGATGGACTTGTTTCGTGGGTTATTTATGTTGATATTACATATTGCTTTTTCCTGTTTCTTGGAAACAACCATAACCTCTGTTTTCTTTATATTCATGCTTAATCCTTCTTTCACTTTCTAATATGTCTATCAGTTCTTGTAGATCTTGTTCACTTGTAGCCATGAGAATTGAGTCATCAGCGTATCTTAGGTTGTTCACGTTTTGTCCGGCGACTGTTATTCCTTTCTTTTCTTCTATATGACGCACGATGTTTTCGCTGTATAGGTTGAACAGGTCTGGTGAGAGTACGCATTCTTGTCTTACCCATAATTGTATCTCCTGGTAGTTTCCACACTGATTCTCTAGTCTTATAGCTGCGCTTTGTTTGCCAGTACATATTCTTGATCAGTCTAAGATCTTTCCCATCAACGTTTATACTTTCTAACATCCTAATTATTTTTCCATGTTTTACTTATCAAAAGTTTTTGTCCAACTTCATTTCTATTGATCTTTCCATTATTGTTCTTATTGTGTATATTGGTTCTTTGTTCACTGCGTTAAAATAAGCCACATTGTTCTTCCATAACTTCTGGTCTTATTTTGTTTCTTACCCTTCTCATGATGATGCTGAAAAGTAATTTTGTTACGTGACTCATGAGGCTGATTGTGCGGTGTTCTTCGCATTCTGTACCTGCTTTCTTTGGTAGTGCAATAAAAATAGATTGGAGGAAATCATTAGGCAGTTATCCGGTATTGTAGATATCGTTAAACAACTTCGTTAGCACTCATATCCCTAGTTCTCCGGTTGCTAGTAAGTTGAATCTATTTAAAATAT
>JADZMA010001752.1:0-15279 GCA_020796225.1 Arion vulgaris
CTGGCTGTTTATATTGTCTAACCTACTATAGCTGTTTGTCATTGTCTAACCTACCTGAACTACTATTTATATTGTCTGAACTACCTGAACTACTGTTTATATTATCTAACCTACATGAACTACTGTTTATATTGTCTGAACTACCTGAACTACTATTTATGTTGTCTGATTCCTGTACAATGGTTTATGTTGTCTAGGTACCTGTACAACTGTTTATATTGTCCCCAACCTACCTGTACCACCGTTTTCCATTGTCTAACCTACCTGTACCACTGTTTTATATTGTCTAACCTACTATGAGCTGCTATTTATATTGTCTAGACTACTGAACTACCTGTTTATGTTAATAACCTACATGAACTTCTGTTTATATTATCTAACCTACCTGTACAACTGTTTATATTGTCTAGACTACCTGTACAACTGTTTATATTATTTAAACTATAATACAATAACATTTATATTGTCTGAGCTACCTGTACCACTGTTTTTATTGTCTAACCTACCTGTACATATTTTATATTTTCTGAACTACCTGCTTTCTTTATATTGTCTATAAACCCACCTGTGCAACTGTTTATATTGTATAGACTCTTTGTTATATTTATATTTTCTAAGACTACACATGCCTGTTTATATTGTATTACTCACCTATACTACTGTTTATATTATCACTATGCTATATTTATATTATTACCTATACTGTTTATATTGTATTACCCACCATACTGCTGTTAATTGTATTACCACCTATGCCAATGTGTTTATGTTGTATTACCCACCTATCTACAGTCATTATATTACCCTATCTTATTATTTATATTATTGCCACTATATAATGTTACATATTATTGTGCCCTACCTATACATGTTTGTATTGTATTTACCCACCCTATACAATGTTTATATTGTGTGCACTATGTAATGTTTATATGCCTTATTACCACTATACCAATGTTTGTATTGTGTACACCCACTATACCAATGTTCTATTGTATTACCACCTATACCAATGTTTTCATTTGCTGAAAAGAAATTAAGTGAACATGATCAAGATGTTCTATTTACATAAACCATAACCAGGCTACATTAATCATCATCAGTTTCAACAATATTGATTATCATTTCAAACCCACTCTACAAGCGAACCAGTTTGCAAACAACCAGGAATATTGTCGATCTTGTAGAAATGTCTCTCGGTCTGCGACGAACAGGTAAAATTACACGCTAATTCTAATCTCTGCTAAGCTTCATAGCTGAAAATTATCTACTAACATCGATCCCCTGCGTTGCTCGTTTTGTTAAAATATCCAGTTGTTTGTTCTGAGTATTTTATACATGTTCAAACCATACCTTAATTAGGAATCACAGATTGTAGAGAAAAACTGGCATCTAAAGCAAAATGGGAAGAAAATTATACAAGAATACTGAAAGCTTGCAAGTTTATGTAGCTCTTTATAGGTATAGATTGACAGATGGAGATATGAACGACATACATTGAGAAGAAATGATCAAAAGAAGTATTAAAGCAGGCATTGAAGTGGGATGCAGATGGTTCAAGAAAGAGAGGACGACCTAAGGAGGCCCTGGACCAGGTTGCTTTGAGAGAGGCAAGAGTTATCGGTCTCAGTTTCATGTAGAAGATTGAGCGGGTGCAAAGGATAGAGCAGTATGGAGAAATTGCTTGCATGATCTATGTAACGTATATAGATGAGATGAATTATTCATTACTGAAAGCTACACCAGAATCGTGGACAAAACTGATCAAGGCTGAAGGAAATATAGGAATATGAGACTAAAAACATTTACATAGAAGTAGATTTGAAGCCCAAAAATAAATATAACAATATACGAAAATTAACTGAAACATGTAAAAACTTTTATTAGATTTCTCATAAATGCAATCTTCCTTACCTACACTATGCTTTCAGTGCCAAACTTGGGAACTGACATTGTAACTTCCTTACCTACACTATGCTTTCAGTCCCAAACTTGGGCTGACATTATTAACTTCATACCTACACTATGCTTCAGTCCCAAGCTTGAGCACTGACAATATTAACTTCATACCTACACTATGCTTTCAGTCCCAAACTTGGGCACTGACATTATTAACTTCATACCTACACTATGCTTCCAGTCCCAAACTTGAGCACTGACATTATTAACTTCATACCTACACTATGCTTTCAGTCCTAAACTTGAGCACTGACATTATTAACTTCATACCTACACTATGCTTTCAGTCCTAAACTTGAGCACTGACATTATTAACTTCATACCTACACCCTGCTCCCAGTCCCAAACTTGAGCACACTGACATTATTAACTTCATACCTACACTATGCTTTCAGTCCTAAACTTAGGCATGATAATATCTAACTTCCATACTACACTATAACTCAGTGCTAAGCTTGAGCACTGACATTATTAACTTCATACCTACACTATGCTTCCAGTCCCAAACTTGAGCACTGACATTTATTCTTCATACCTACACTGTGCTTCCAAGTGCCAAACTTGAGCACTGACATTGTCTTCATACCTACACTATGCTTCCAATTGCCAAACTTGGGCACTGACATTGTCTTCATACCTACACTGCTTTCAGTCCCAAACTTGGGCACTGACATTATTAACTTCATGCCACACTATGCTTCAGTCCCAAACTTGAGCACATGACATTGTCTTCATACCTACACTATTAAGCTTCCAAGTGCCAAACTTGAGCACTGACATTATTAACTTCATGCCTACACTATGCTTCAGTGCAAGCTTGAGCACTGACATTATTAACTTCATGCCTACACTGTGCTTTCGGTGCCAGAGCTTGAGCTGACATTTATTAACTGTACCTACATGCTTTCAGTGCTTGAGCTTGGGCACTGACATTTTTATTAACTTCTTTACTGTAACAAGTGCCGGCTTGGTGCACTGACATTATTAACTTCATGCCTACACTATGCTCCCAGTCCCAAACTTGGGCACTGACATTATTAACTTCATACCTACACTGTAGCTTCCAGTCCCAAACTTGGGCCACTGACATTATTAACTTCATACCTACTATGCTTTCAGTCCTAGGCAGGCACTGACAATAATTAACTTCATACCTACACTATGCTTTCAGTGCTAAACTTGAGCACTGACATTATTAACTTCATACCTACACTATGCTTCCAGTCCCAAACTTGAGCACTGACATTATTAACTTCATACCTGCACTATGCTTCAGTGCCAAACTTGGCACTGACATTATTAACTTCATACCTACACTATGCTTCCAGTGCCAAACTTGGGCACTGACATTATTAACTTCATACCTACACTATGCTTTCAGTCCCAAACTTGGGCACTGACATTATTAACTTCAATACCTGCACTATGCTTCAGTCCCAAACTTGAGCACTGACATTGTCTTCATACCTACATAATGCTTCAATTGCCAAGCCGAAACTTATTAATAACTTCATACCTGCCTATGCTTCAGTGCCAAACTTGAGCATGACGCTATTAACCTACATACCTACACTATGCTTTCCGTGCCAAGCTTGAGCACTGACATTATTAACTTCATACCTACACTGTGCTTTCAGTGTGACTTGGGCACTGACATTATTAACTCATACCTACACTGGCACCAGTGCCAAACTTGAGCACTGACATTATTAACTTCATACCTACACTGTGCTTTTTCAGTTGCAAACTTGAGCACTGACATTATTAACTTCCTTACCTACACTGTGTGAGTCCCAAGCAGGCACTGACATTATTAACTTCATGCCTACACTGTAAGCCCAGTCCCAAACTTGAGCACTGACATTGTCTTCATACCTACACTGTAGCCCCAGTCCCAAACTTGAGCACTGACATTATTAACTTCATACCTGCACATATGCTTCAGTCCCAAACTTGGGCACTGACATTATTAACTTCATACCTACACTATGCTTCCAGTCCCAAACTTGGGCACTGACATTATTAACTTCATACCTACACTATGCTTTCAGTGCCAAACTTGGGCACCTGACATTGTCTTCATACCTACACTATGCTTCCAATTGCCAAACTTAGGCACTGACATTATTAACTTCATACCTACACTATTAACAAATTGTAAACTTGAGCACTGACATTATTAACTATACCTACATATGCCAGTCCCAGAGCTTGAGCATGACATTATTAACTTCATACCTACACTACCCTTCGATTAGGCAGGCACTGACATTTATTAACTACATGCCTACACTAGCTAGTCCCAAACTTGGGCACTGACATTATTAACTTCATACCTACACTATGCTTCCAGTCCCAAACTTGAGCACTGACATTATTAACTTCATACCTACACTATGCTTCCAGTCCCAAACTTGAGCACTGACATTATTAACTTCATACCTACACTAACAATTGCCAAACTTGAGCACTGACATTATTAACTTCATACCTACACTATGCTTTCAGTGCCAAACTTGGACAGTGACATTCAGTAACTTCATACCTACACTATGCTTCCAGTCCCAAACTTGAGCACTGACATTATTAACTTCATACCTACACTATGCTTCCAGTCCCAAACTTGAGCACTGACATTATTAACTTCATGCCTGCACTGTAGCGCGGTGCCAGAGCTTGGGCACTGACATTATTAACTTCACGCACCACTGTAACAGTGCCAAACTTGGACACTGACAAAAGTACAAGAGGAGAGAATTAGCACCAGTGGAGTAAGGATGCTAGAAAGGCGTGGAAAAAAACAAGAAGAGACCATATAAGTAATCAGGAAATTAGAAGAACAGTCGGAACAACACCTGATATTAGATTCATTGAAAAACAGAGACTCAAATGGTTTGGCCACTTGGTAAGTAAACCCAGCTACACTAGTTGAAAGAGCATACAGCCTGAAAATAGAACCATAAAGATGAAGAGGCAGACAAAAAAAAAGATAGATTGATGGAGTTATAGTTATCTTAAAATCCCACGATGCAGTCATCAAGCGACCGAGTGTATTATATCGGAAACAGATCATCAGTTAAACCCGCGACGCCTAACGGTAAAAAGAAGATAGATGTAAAAAGGGAAAAAAGAAAGAAGGTTGTAACAACCAAACATTGAAATGTTGTAAGTGATAGCTTGAATGTTGTAGTGATACTGGATGTTGTAGTGATACTTGAATGCTGTAGTGATACTTGAATGTTTGTAGATACTTGAATGTTGTAGTGATACTTGAATGCTGTAGTGATATGATGTTGTGTGATACTGGAATGTTAGTGATACTTGAATGTTGTAGTGATACTTGAATGTTGTAGTGATACTTGAATGTTGTAGTGATGCTTGAATGCTGTGTGATACTTGAATGTTGTAGTGATACTTGAATGTTGTAGTGATACTTGAATGTTGTAGTGATACTGGAATGTTGTAGTGATACTTGAATGTTGTAGTGATACTTGGATGTTGTAGTATCTTGAATGTTGTGTGATACTTGAATGTTGTGGTGATACTTGAATGCTGTAGTGATACTTGAATGTTGTAGTGATACTTGAATGCTGAGTGATCTTGATGCTGTAGTGATACGGGAATTTTTGTAGTGATACTTGAATGTTGTAGTGATACTTGGAATGTTGTAGTATATTTGGGAATGTTGTAGTGATACTGAATGTTGTAGTGATCTTGAATGTTGTAGTGATACTTGAATGTTGTAGTGATACTTGAATGTTGTAGTGATACTTGAATGTTGTAGTGATACTTGAATGTTGTAGTGATACTGGAATGTTGTAGTGATACTTGAATGCTGTAGTGATCGAATGTTGTAGTGATACTTGAATGCTGTAGTGATACTGGAATGTTGTAGTGATACTTGGATGCTGTAGTGATCGATGTTGTGTGATCTTGAATGTTGTAGTGATCTTGAATTTGTAGTGATACTTGAATGTTGTGTGATCTTGAATGTTGTAAGTGATACTTGGATGCTGTAGTGATACTTGAATGCTGTAGTGATACTTGAATGTTGTAGTGATACTTGAATGTTGTAGTGATACTTGAATGTTGTAGTGATACTTGAATGTTGTAGTGATACTTGAATGTTGTAGTGATACTTGAATGTTGTAGTGATACTTGAATGTTGTAGTGATACTTGGATGCTGTAGTGATACTTGAATGCTGTAGTGATACTTGAATGTTGTAGTGATACTTGAATGTTGTAGTGATACTTGGATGTTGTAGTGATACTTGAATGTTGTAGTGATACTTGAATGTTGTAGTGATCTGAATGTTGTAGTGATCCGAATGTTGTGTGATACTTGAATGTTGTAGTGATACTTGGATGCGTAGTGATACTTGATGCTGTAGTGATACTGGAATGTTGTGGTGATACTTGAATGCTGTAGTGATACTTGGATGTTGTAGTGATACTTGAATGTTGTAGTGATACTTGAATGTTGTAGTGATACTTGAATGTTGTAGTGATCTGAATGTTGTAGTGATACTTGAATGTTGTAGTGATACTTGAATGTTGTAGTGATACTTGAATGTTGTAGTGATACTGGAATGCTGTAGTGATACTGGAATGTTGTAGTGATACTGGAATGTTGTAGTGATACTGGCATGTTGTAGTGATACTTGAATGTTGTAGTGATACTTGAATGTTGTAGTGATATGGAATGCTGTGTATATGGAATGTTGTGGTGATACTTAATGTTGTGGTGATACTTGAATGTTGTAGTGATACTTGAATGTTGTAGTGATACTTGAATGTTGTAGTGATACTTGGATGTTGTAGTGATACTTGAATGTTGTAGTGATCTTGGATCTGTGGTGATCTTGAATGTTGTGTGATACTTGAATTTTAGTGATACTTGAATGCTGTAGTGATACGATGTTGTAGTGATACTTGAATGTTGTATGATACTGGAATGTTGTGGTGATATTGAATGCTGTAGTGATACTTGAATGCTGTAGTGATACTTGAATGTTGTAGTGATACTTGAATGCAGTAGTGATATTTGGGAAATGCTGTAGTGATACGGGAATGCTGTAGTGATACTTGAATGCTGTAGTGATACTTGAATCTTAGTGATACTGGGTGTCGAATGAAAATAATGGTTTAGTAATATTTGATTAGAGATATCGTACACTAATAACTATATTTTATCTTCTGTTATCTTCGTGTCATGTTAGACACATACACGAGATTTCATTGCTCAGTTACTGTCGCCTTTCTACCAATAATGACTATAATTTATGACTACTTTTGTTCTTTCTTCTTTTTCTGTTCACATTCTACCGTTAACATATATTCAAATAAAACATGAACAGAATAAGGCTTTTTAAAAAATGTATGTCAAGTAATAGCACTAGTGAATTAATGTCAATTCAGCACTGAAGTCAATCCATTGCCTTAATCACTTTGTACAAATTATTTAAAGGAAGAAGATATAGTTTCAAAGACATGATATTAGTCATCAGATGCGCAGTCACAAAAAATAACTACATGTGAAATGCGTTTCCTGAGAAAAGTTACCAACAACACAAGAAAAGACAGAATCACCAACATCAGCTAAGAAAGAAAGTTGGCACAAAACCTTGAATTATTAAAATAAACAAAGATGAAGTGGTTTGGCCATTAATAAGAATGCATCCAAACTCCGTATGCAAGTCTTCTACAACAGAACATTGGGAAAGAAGGCAAAGGAAGACCACGGAAAAGATGGTTAGATGGCGTGGCGCATCCTGTGAAAAAGCAAAGATAACAATCACACAAGCCACCAGAACAGCGCAAGAAAAAAACAAAAAACCACGACACTGGGCAACAACCCGGTAGCAGTGTGACGACAAAAAGAAGAAGAAGAAGATATTGTCATCAGGACCCTATTTCGCACACAAAAACAATTTGTACAACCAACATGGCAGCGAAATAAACTAAAATATTCTTCTTCTTACCCCTTTTCTCAAAAGGGCCGCAACCAAGGCCTTGTAGCTCTCTGCACTTGGTTGCGGTTTTTAACGGTGTTTTTACTGGATGAGTAACTAATCACTCTTAACCTCCACTTTCGCCGTATATGGCATTTGGGAGGTATTAGTGGTTCTATTATTTACCCAGAATTTGGGCCCGGTAACCACACGGCGACTGGTTTTTCTGATCATCTTTGACTCATTATCGGACCGGGAGACGTGTAGGCGCATGTCTGATATTTTCATCGTCTATATTCGTCAGATCTCAAATCAGACATGTATGCACCTACCTTCTACAATTCCCAAATAGCTCTCCTTCGATTCCTACCCGCTTAACTAGACATGTGTCTGTTACCAGGGCCACCACTTGGAGGATCTTGATCAGTGCCAACTCACTGACCCTGGCACCACTGTATATCCTTACATTGTTTCGCCTGCGACCCAAACCAACACATGAATTGTTTTAATTTGTGTCAGTAATGTGCTACATAGAGTTAGTACTCACACAGGGACACGAGCCCAAACAGAATAAATAAGCAGACAGCTAAATCTCATGAGACCACAAAAAATCGTTTTACCATTGAATCATAGAAACCAATGACCTGCTAAAATGACTAATATCGATGTGATGACAGAGATAAGAAGGAACCTCATTACCAACATAAGAAAAAAGGTAATCATCATTTCGGGCATTAATGGGAACAGGAAAAATTAGAACATATAGTGACGACCAACAAAATCAAGACTTAGAACATATAGTGAAGACCAACAAAATCAAGACTTAGAACATATAGTGACGACCAACAAAATCAATGAGGAGTGATACAGACGACGATTAGGAAAAAAACACAAAATGCTCGCTCTCCATAGCTTCATATAATGGACGATAGTTAACATGAAAATAGGGGCATATCCTTTACAGGACGTAGCTATCAACAACAGTAAACGGGTCGTCGATTTTCTAGACACCACTTATACGTTCAGTAGTTGTCATTGCTTTCTGAATAGTGAGGACTATTTTTTATCGTTTGTAATAAACCAAGGGAACAAATGTGCTTCCAAACTTGCTCGTCGCCAAATTTGAACCAGGTACGCTTGGGTTGTAATCGAGCTAAACTACTGCTTAAGCTATAGTTGCTCACAGATAGTTAATATACGATTTGATAATCACTTCAAAGCGTATCGTAATCATCTGAAGCCGAGAACGCCTCTGTTGCGGAAATCACTAATAATAAGGAAAACAAGTCTTCAAGCAAACATCAGTTAGAAGCACCAAACCAGGTGTCCTGACTACGTCTCAATTCATATCGGCGCGAAATCAGAAGAAGAAGAAGCATATACGTTAGTTGAGGTTCTTGATTCTCCTGTCAACAGAATTGCACAAGAGAACTTGTGTATGTTAATCAAACAAACTAATTTCTTCTTGGGAGAGCTAAGGAGATAAGATGTTTGGCTTGCTTCAGAAAATGCGGGCTTAGAATAAGGACCGTGCCGTTCTGTGTCTCTTTTCCAGAGATGTCCAAGTGATTCGTCGGAAATAAGAAGCTCATCTTTATCAACACTCTCGTCATGTTTGTACCATTTTCGGAGCACGGAAGAATATATGTAAACCAGGTTCAATAAAGTCATTCTTTTGACTTAAATCCTTTCAACCTACCCTCTGCTTTGAGTATGTTCCTATCAACCAATTTTGTGATCTGTGTGGTTTGCGCTGAGAACGGGAATAAGTTGCGTCAGTTCGTCTCTACGACATATAAAACAAAAACATTCTAATTTCGTTCTAACAATATTAATTATCTTTTGGAAATGATTAACTAATTCAAGATTGAAGACAACGACAACCCAACAGGAATCACAACTTTCTAAGAAAGACGAGGAAGTTTTGTGAAACATATTCTGTCTTCAAGATTTACAATACTTCACTCTCATACACTGAATGATTAGATGATTTATTTACAATACTTCACTCTTATACACTGAATGATTAGATGATTTATTTACAATACTTCACTCTCATACACTGAATGATTAGATGATTTATTTACAATACTTCACTCTTATACACTGAATGATTAGATGATTTATTTACAATACTTCACTCTCATACACTGAATGATTAGATGATTTATTTTTGTGTTAAACTAATCTAATGAAGATGTACATCCAAAAACTTACCAAATAAAATAAAAGCAATTCAAGAAATAATAATCAATGTCAAAACAAACAATAAACTGAAGGAAATTCGGAAAAATATAACTGAAAAGTGTGACCTGGAAGAAGAAAGAAGAAAAATATAACTGAAAAGTGTGACCTGGAAAGAGAAGAAAAAATATAATGAAAGGGTGACCTGGAAGAAGAAAGAAGAAAATATAACTGAAAAGTGTGACCTGAAGAAGAAGAAGAAAAATATAACTGAAAAGTGTGACCTGGAAGAAGAAAGAAGAAAAATATAACTGAAAAGTGTGACCTGGAAGAAGAAAGATAAAAAAGAAATATATAATTTTAGAAAATATTTAAAATAGTAATACCAAATGAAAGATATTATATAGTAGTTTAAGGGACGTAGATCCTACTTAAGAATATAAACTTGTCATTAATAACCTCCCTTGAAATATTTACACTTGGCAGCACATTCATTGTGCTTTTCTTGTTTAATATCGACACCTAGTAAATAGATTTTTATAATTGTCCTGGTCGTGCTTCCGACCAGAGTTCTTTCAATCAATAGGACCCTTGCCACACGATGCCTGGTTCCGGACACAATTATCACGGTACCTGGTCTCGTTATGTTGTTCCAGTATTTACAGTGAAGGTCATATTACTTTAGTAACGTCCGTGTATATCATAACATATTCATCATTTTTGTATCGAACGGAAACGGGGACAATACGTACACATATGGAGATAATAATTGAAATCTACGAAATGTTGATATACAAAATAAATATGGCTAGTATTATAGAAAGAGAAGAAAACTAATAAACAAGTAATTCAGTAACTATGATTGGAAATAGAACAGCTTAAGGAGATAGAAATTCATCATCATCAAATAGCTTGTCGTGAGCCGAACTTTGCCACCCCAACAGTCCATCAGATTTCTCTCTCTCATAGGCCAGATAGAGCAGTGGAGCACAACCATGAGAGAAGAACAAGCTGGTTTTAGACCTGGGAGAAGCTGCTTAGACCAAATAATTACCCTACGACTAATTTTGGAGGAACATATTGAGAAGCAACAACCACTCATACTAAACTTCATCGATTTTAAAAAAAGCCTTTGATAGTCTACACAGAATCTCTCTGTGGAATATTCTGAGATGCTATGGAATACCAGACAAAATAATAAACATTATACAGAGCCTCTATGATGGTTCACAGTGTGCAGTTCGCACTGATGGTGGACACAGCGACTGGTTTATGGTTGAAACCGGAGTAAAGCAAGGCTGTATTCTATCTCCGCTATTGTTTGGGTGGCCATTGACTGGGTGATGCGAAAATGTTGCAGGGCGAAACTGGCATCGATTGGGTAGAAAATAGTCAACTAGAAGATTTGGATTTTGCAGATGATATTGCCTTGTTAAGTAGAAACAACCAGATATGCAAAGAAAAAGACAACTTGTCATCTATAGCATCAAAAGTTGCACTGCAGATAAGCTATGAAAAAACAAATATAATGAAGACACCTATGGCAAGTAATGCAGTATCATCACTGGAATCTAAAATGATAAAAATAACAGAGCAGTCCATCTATTTAGGTAGCAATTTTGATTGCAGAGAAAATTTTAAAAAAGAAATTATGATACAATTGGCAAAGCAACATCAGCTTTTAAAAGTCTAAATAAAATATGGAACTGCAAGTTATATAGTATTAAAACTAAATTACGAATTTTCAATTCAAATGTGATATCAATTCTAACATATCTAGCGAGGTTGGAAAATGACTAAAGATATAGAAAGCAAGTTGAATGCATTTGAAAATAGATGTCTGCGAAAATTATTGAATATAAAATGGAACGAATTCAGGAGAAGTGATGAAATCAGAGACATGTCTGGTCAACCACTAGTGACAACTGTCATAAGAAAGAGAAGATGGAGATATATTGGGCACACCTTGAGGAGAAATGATCAACGAATATCAAAGCAGGCATTGAAGTGGGATGCAAAGGGTTCAAGAAAGAGAGGTCGACCTAAGGAGACCCTGAAACGAACTTTGCTGAGAGGCAGGAAATATCGGTCTCAGTTCCATGGAGGAGATTGAGCGAGTTGCCAGGATAGAGCGGTATGGAGAAATTACTTGCAGGCCCTATGTGACGTATAACGGTACGAGAGGAATTATTATATTATTATTATAGGCCAGATGTCCCGCCTCTGCAGCCGTCATGTTCAAACTATCAGTTACATCCTGAATCCATCTTCTCCGTGGTCTTTTTCTTTTTCTCTTTGCCGGTATGCCTCCTTCCATGATGGTCTCCAGTCCTTGGTGTCTTTTTATATGTCCAAATTATCTCAACTTTCTCTTTCGTATTTGTAGCATCAGCCAGTTTTCTTTGATTTTGAGTTCTTTCTGAATAGATCTATTTGTTCTCTTCTCTGTCCAAGATATACGAAGGACTCTTCTGTAACACTTATATTCAAAAGCACATATATGTTTTTCACTGCTTTATTAAATGTCCATGCTTCACACCCTACATGTTGCCACAGAATATGCATGCTCTAGTATTTCAATCTTTGTGTTTCATCATTTCGTTTCATGCTGTTTCTAGTTTAATTTTTGTAAAGCCATGTTTTTCTTCTTTTAATTTCCTTCACTCCTTTTCCATCTTCCATCTGTTGTTGAGGAACAAGATATTCAAAACTGTTCACATTTTCTACTTTCTCTCCGTGATAAAAATATCGTTTGTCATGTTCGTCTTATCCGTTGTCGTTATTTTGTTTCGCCACATTAAGATTTAGATTTTGTTTTTGTCTTTATCTTCCACTTCTCTTAATAATTAGTCATTTGAAATATATGGCCCTTTTCATCTTTACAGACGGTCAATAGGCAGTGTTTTACTGGACAACTACAGGTTTTCGCTTTTCTCTCTTGTTGTTCAGCTCGTACATAAGTCTCTTCTCAAAGACTCTGCGCCCTTCCGTAATTTGGCTTTCCACACAACTCTGTCATCAGCTAATCCCTCCCATGTGCTGGGATCTATAGAAAAGTTTTCATTGAGGTTTTGCAGACATCTTTATATCTGAGCAGTGGTCTGCCAGATGCCTCTTCCTCCGAAAGTTCACAGAACAACATTTGTTTTGTAGCGGATAAGTTTCCATTCTTCTCACATGTCCCAACCATCTTAGTCTTCTACTGCTGAGCATGCCCATGATGGAGGCAGATTTGCACGTTGTAGTACTTCAGTATTGGTTATCTTGTCGTACCACCTGATGTTCATAATCTTGCGGAGACATCGAAGGTGAAAGATGTTAAGTCTCCTCTCGTGTCTTGAGTAGGCTGTCCATGTTTCTGAGCCATATAGTAAAGAACTAATTACACAGGCTCGATATATTTGAGTCTTCGTCTGCAATGTCAATTTTTGTTGTCCCACGCTCGCTTTGATAGTTTGCCGAATGTAGTAGCGGCACTCCCTATACGAGCGTTGATTTCCTCGTCAAGAGAAAGGCTGGCAGTGAC
The DNA here is from genome assembly GCA_020796225.1 of Arion vulgaris. Taxonomy (NCBI): domain Eukaryota; kingdom Metazoa; phylum Mollusca; class Gastropoda; order Stylommatophora; family Arionidae; genus Arion; species Arion vulgaris. The sequence goes on from JADZMA010001752.1 coordinate 13,622, forward strand.
CGTGGACCCAAGATAGCAGAATTTTTGCACTGGTGTTAGATGGTCGCCATTTAAAGTGATGTTTGATGTCTTACCTCCTTGACATAATACAACTGTTTTGGAGACTTATTGTCAGAGAAAAGAGGTCGCATGCCTTTGACAAATTATTAATTAGACTTTGCAGTGTGGTCTCACTGTGGGCGACTAAGGCAGAATCGTCAGCGAAAAGGAGGTCCTTGAGAAGTATTTCCGTCGTTTTTGTCTTGGCTCTTAAGCGAGCCAGGTTAAACAGTGAACCATCAGATCTAGTGCGGATGAAAACATCACCATCAGCGTCCCCTAGGCGTGGTTCAAAGGATGCAGAAGATACCAAAGAGAGTGGGCAGGACACAGCCCTGGCTTGCTCACTCTGAACTCAAAACTATCGATGTGCTGCCATCGACTGTATGCTGGCTTTCTGCCCTCATGGAAGGAAACAATCAATTGGAGCAACTTTGGGGGACAACCAATATACTTCAATATTTTATAAAGACTTGGCCTGCTGACTGTGTCGAATGCCTTATCAAATCCACGAAAGCAATACGAGGCTTGCTCTGCTCTCTGCACTCTCTTGTAGCTGTCGAAGGGTAAATATCATGTCAGTTGTTGACCGTCTAGCTCTGAATCCACATTGTGACTCTGGAAGAACACGCTCCGCCAGTTTCTGTAGTCGTTTTGAAAGGACTAGTGCAAAGCTTTGCCTGTTACGCTTAGAAGGAGATGCCTCTGTAGTTGTTACAATCCCCTTATCCCTTTGTTTTATAGAGTGTCACTATCTTTGCATCCCTCATGTCCTGAGAAAGTGTTCCCTCTCTCCAGCACTGAATAAGGAGATTGTAGAGGTGGGCAGCAGGACATCCCTATTGTATTTGAGGATTTCTGCAGGAATGTTGTCTAGTCCTGATGCCTTGCCATTTGAAAGTTTGTTGATTGCTTCGGAAAGTTCCTGCTCCGTGGGTTCAGTATCCAGCTCGGTTTGGTCATGATGTTTCGGTATGATCTGATCGAGGACTGGGTGTGCTGGTTTCTCCACAGAGTAAAGATTGGAATAGTGTTCCACCCATCTTTCGAGCTGTTTGGTCATATCTGTTATTGGCTCACCTGTTTCTGATCTTAGTGGTGCAATTTTTGTTATGTTTGGTCCCAGAGCTACTCTGATATTTTCGTACATTGCCTTGGTGTTGCCCATATCTGCAAGCATTTTGTATCGAGAACACAGATTTGACCAGTATTCATTTGCACACCTCCTTGACTCTCGTTGCAAAACTGATTTTGTGTGTCGAAGATGGTCCTTTGAACTTTGCGAGGGTTTATTTTTGTGATTTATTAGGGCTCTTTTCTTTTCCTCAAGTAGAGGGCTTAGGGTTGTTTCATTTTGTTCTACCCAGTCTTTGTTGGAGAATTTCTTGTTGCCAAATGAGTCATGCAGTCAGTCATATATGTTAGATTTTAGAATGTTCCACTTTTCGTCTACACTACATTCTCCCATTTCATTCTCACACAGAGCAGTAAACGCCTTTCTGAAAGTCTCCCTATTCTCTGTCATCCCCATTTTGGTGACGCTGACTTTGGGTTTGGGTGATCTTCTTGTTGAATGGTTTTCCTTGGAAGTATTCTGACTTTGCTGATAACTAGTGCAT
>JADZMA010001753.1:0-15278 GCA_020796225.1 Arion vulgaris
TTTGGGGCTGTTTTTTCCTTCTCTGTGTGTTTTTTTCATTCTCTGTGTGTTGTTTTTTTTTTCATTTCCTTGTGTTGTTTTCCTTCCTGTGCTGTTTCCCACTTCTTTTTTTTCCCCCGTGTTTTTTTATTTCTGTTTTTATTGTTTTCACTTCTTCCTGTTTTTTTTTTCGTCTGTGATGTTTTTTATTCCGGCTGTTGTTTCGCATCTCGTGATGGTTTCACTCTCGTGCTTGTTGTTTCCTTCTCTGTGCTGTTGTTTTCACTTCCTGTGCTGTTGTTTTCACTTCTTGTGCTGTTGTTTCACTTCCGTCTGTTGTTTTCACTTCTCTGTGCTGTTGTTTCACTTCTCTGTGCTGTTGTTTTCACTTCTGTGCTGTTGTTTACTTCTCTGGCTGTTGTTTTCACTTCTCTGCTGTTTTTTCACATCTCTGTGCTGTTGTTTTCACATCTCTGTGCTGTTGTTTTCGCATCTCTGTGCGTTGTTTTAAAAATGGATTTATTTGTTTCAATCTAACAACACTGGAATACAAAGTGCACGAAGAATAATTGAAAGAAATGTCCACTTGAGATTAACTTTCATATGTTACAGGGGAATGTGACAAACCGACGTAAGTGCTGCAGTTTTCCCCTTAATGATTCAGTGACACTTGAGCTCTTATCCTTCGCTCCAATCTTACATAGTGATATCTGCATATGTTTATAAGTTGTCCTTTATTCGTATAATGTGTTCCATTTATCGGGCCCTTTGGGAGGAAGAAGGATTTTCCCTGACATCATCTAGTGACCTTGACATATGAAGAAGTGATAGTGAACGGTTGCAGATATGCACAGTAGCCCCCCGCCCCGCCCCAAGTGTGTTATGGTTTAATTATGTTCTTGTCATTAATTGGATATATCCATTTAAATTTCTTAGAGTCCTAGTAACATCAGATAAATTCCATGGAGCCCCTAGTAACATCAGATAAATCCATGGAGTCCTAGTAATATCAGATAAATTCCTGGAGTCCTGGTAATACAGATAAATTCCCTGGAGTCCTGGTAATATCAGATAAATTCCATGGAGTTCTAGTAACATCAGATAAATTCCCTGGAGTTCTAGTAACATCAGATAAATTCCATGAAGTCCTAGTAATATCAGATAAATTCCATGGAGTCCTAGTAACATCAGATAAATTCCATGGAGTCCTAGTAACATCAGATAAATTCCATGGAGTCCTAGTAATATCAGATAAATTCCATGGAGTCCTAGTAACATCAGATAAATTCCCTGGAGTCCTAGTAACATCAGATAAATTCCATGGAGTCCTAGTAACATCAGATAAATTCCATGGAGTCCTAGTAACATCAGATAAATTCCATGGAGTCCTAGTAACATCAGATGACAGATGCAGATTGAAAATAAAAGTAGAATAACTCCATAAAATGACCCAAAGGAGTTTTTTGCAAGAACCCCAGAGGAAGCAAGGAAGTAACGAATGATCAACAAAAACGGGGGTAAAGGATTAAGAGCGTCCGAAAAAACAAATAGGTAGCGTTTGAGAAAGACACTCCCCCGTGAGTCATATTTTTAGAATGGCTCATTGTAGTTCGTAAAGACGCTCGTATTTCTAGGCAGGCGACTGGTGTCAAGGACTAGGGTAAGTGGTTCGAATCCTGTGTTTGTCTATTTGTTTTTTTCGGAAGCTCTTATTACCTGTACACTGTTTATTTGTTGATCATATTCGTTACTTCCTGCTTCCTCTGGTGTTCTTGATAAAAAACCCTTGAGCTCATCTTATAATTAATTTGAACCTACTTTGAATGATGTATGCATGTTTGTTATATGTGTATACATGTGTATGTATGATATTGTCTCGTCTCTAATATATACAAGCACAATAAGCTTATAGCATGTGTTTATGCAAACACTGTTCGATCGAACCTTACTTGATTGTCCTGTGTCTGGCTGTAACGTAGCGTTTGAGAAAGACACTCACCGAATCATTTTTTAGAATGGCTCATTGGTTGTGTTCGTAAAGACGCTCTTATTGCTAGGCTAGGCGATTGGTGTCGTAAGGACTAGGGTAAGTGGTTCGAATCCAGAAAATGCGAAGTATTATATGCAACAAGTCATTGTCAATTGATATGAGAATGAGAGTAATACAGTGCTACATAGAACCAATACTGATATACTGACACGATTCATGGACAATAAAACAACCAGATAGAAAAATCTCGGGAGTGCCACAGAGATGTGGTTCTATAAAAGAATGATGAGAATCCCATGGACTGACTAATGTGGAGGTGTTGAATGAAGCCAAGATACAGAGAAAACTTATTGTCAATATAAGAAAGAGGCAGTCATCATTTTCAGGACATGTGATGAGAAAGGGAGGTTTAGAGACATTGTGAAAAACCGGTAAAATTAAAGGGGAGAAGAGACAGAAGAAGACAGAGAGAGAAAATATTAGACAGCCTGACTTCATGGCACAGAAGAGCGTCAACATCTGAGATGTCTGCGCCAGACAAGTACGGCGTCTGATGAATGATGATATGTTGGGTCGGAGACGAAAAATTGTGGTGTGATCTCTCCCTATAAGGTTGTTGATGTTGTAATTAGGGTTTGGGTTGGCCATGTGTCTGTAAACCGTTCTTCCAGTGTCTCCTATGCCCCATCTGTTCAGCAAAATTTCTTTATTTTTATTTAGGATTTGCTGTGCTGTATGGAGAGTTGTTGCTATGATTAGTTGTTCTTCTCTTGACTCCTTCTTCTATTATTAAGAACACAACCTAAAAGCAACATCAAGAAAAAAACATTGTTGAAACAAATACAGCAATTTCTTCTTCTGCGTTCTCGCTAGATTGAGAATTTGGATTCTGCTAGCCACACTATGGACGCTGTTGTAAGTGAGCCACCTCTTTCTTATCAGGCCTGCATACTGGGGACAGTTCTGTAGGACATGCTATGTTGTCATACTTGCAAAGTGAAAGTGACACAGATCGTTGGTGCATATCTTGAATCTAGTGTATAGGTGGTGTCTCATTCTGCTGTGACCCATCCGGAGGCGAAGTATAATAATCTGGTGGACAGTTGGTAATATCCATCATCCTTGTGTTTTGAGTGTTCTGTCTGGCACTTTGCTTTATGGTGCTCTTCGGCGATGATTTTTGAGATGAGGGGTGAACAACTGTTGAAACATAGAAGAGTGGTGGACAACTGTTGAAACATAGAAGAGTGGTGGACAACTGTTGAAACATAGAAGAGTGGGGGACAACTGTTGAAACATGAAGAATGGTGGACAACTGTTGAAACATAGAAGAGTGGTGAACAACTGTTGAAACATAGAAGAGTGGTGAACAACTGTTGAAACATAGAAGAGTGGTGGACAACTGTTGAAACATAGAAGAGTGGTGGGGAACTTTGAAACATAGAAGAGTGGTGAACAACTGTTGAAACATAGAAGAGTGGTGGACAACTGTTGAAACATAGAAGAATGGGGGACAACTTGTTGAAACATAGAAGAGTGGTGGACACTGTTGAAACATAGAAGAGTGGTGAACAACTGTTGAAACATAGAAGAGTGGTGGACAACTGTTGAAACATAGAAGAGTGTGACAACTGTTGAAACATAGAAGAATGGTGGACAACTGTTGAAACATAGAAGAGTGGTGGACAACTGTTGAGACATGAAGAGTGGTAACAACTGTTGAAACATAGAAGAGTGGTGGACAACTGTTGAAACATAGAAGAGTGGTGACAACTGTTTAAACATAGAAGAGTGGTGGACAACTGTTGAAACATAGAAGAGTGGTGGACAACTGTTGAAACATAGAAGAGTGGTGGACAACTGCTGGAACATAGAAGAGTGGTGGACAACTGTTGAAACATAGAAGAGTGGTGGACAACTGTTGAAACATAGAAGAGTGGTGGACAACTGTTGAAACATAGAAGAGTGGTGGGCAACTGTTGAGACATAGAAGAGTGGTGGACAACTGTTGAAACATAGAAGAGTGGTGGACAACTGTTGAAACATAGAAGAGTGGTGAACAACTGTTGAGACATAGAAGAGTGGTGAACAACTGTTGAAACATAGAAGTAGTGGACAACGTTGAAACATAGAAGAGTGGTGACAACTGTTGAAACATAGAAAGTGGTGGACAAACTGTTGAGACATAGAAGAGTGGTGACAACTGTTGAAACATAGGAGTGGTGAACAACTCAGTTGAAACATGGAAGAGTGTGGGCAACTGTTGAGACATAGAAGAGTGGTGGACAACTGTTGAAACATAGAAGAGTGGTGGACAACTGTTGAAATAGAAGAGTGGTGAACAACTGTTGAGACATAGAAGAGTGAGAATAAACTGTTGAAACATAGAAGAGTGGTGGACAACTGTTGAAACATAGAAGAGTGGTGGACAACTGTTGAAACATAGAAGAGTGGTGGACAACTGTTGAGACATAGAAGAGTGGTGAACAACTGTTGAAACATAGAAGAGTGGTGAACAACTGTTGAAACATGGAAGAGTGGTGGACAACTGTTGAAACATAGAAGAGTGGTGGACAACTGTTGAAACATAGAAGAGTGGTGGACAACTGTTGAGACATAGAAGAGTGGTGGACAACTGTTGAAACATAGAAGAGTGGTGAACAACTGTTGAAACATGGAAGAGTGGTGGGCAACTGTTGAGACATAGAAGAGTGGTGGACAACTGTTGAAACATAGAAGAGTGGTGGACAACTGTTGAAACATAGAAGAGTGGTGAAAAAACTGTTGAGACATAGAAGAGTGTGAACAACTGTTGAAACATAGAAGAGTGGGGGACAACTGTTAAACATAGAAGAGTGGTGGACAACTGTTGAAACATAGAAGAGTGGTGGACAACTGTTGAGACATAGAAGAGTGGTGGACAACTGTTGAAACATAGAAGAGTGGTGAACAACTGTTGAAACATGGAAGAGTGGTGGGCAACTGTTGAGACATAAAGTGGTGGCAACTGTTGAGATCATACCTCCATGAGATGAGAGAAATAAGCAAGCAAGAAATTAATTCTTTCTTATTTATTTTTGTCTTAACAGATCCTGAACTTCTCTGATATCGTCTACAGGAGAAACATGGGTAAGTTCAAACATGGTAAGTCTAACTGTGGGTAAGTTCAACTGTGGGTAAGTGCAACTGTGGGTAATTTCCAAACATGGGTAAGTTCAACTGTGGGTAAGTTCAAACATGGGTAAGTTCAACTGTGGGTAAGTTCAAACATGGGTAAGTTCAACTGTGGGTAAGTACAACTGTAGGTACGAGTAAATGCAACTGTGGGTAAGTTCAATACTTTATATATCTCAGAGACACACAACATCAGTATTGAATATATAACTAACTACTTTATATATCTCAGTCTGAGACACACAACACCAGTATTGAATATATAACTAACTACTTTATATATCTCAGTCTGAGACACACAACACCAGTATTGAATATATAACTAACTACTTTATATATCTCAGTCTGAGACACACAACACCAGTATTGAATATATAACTAACTACTTTATATATCTCAGTCTGAGACACACAACACTAGTATTGAATATATAACTAACTACTTTATATATCTCAGTCTGAGACACACAACACCAGTATTGAATATATAACTAACTACTTTATATATCTCAGTCTGAGACACACAACACCAGTATTGAATATATAACTAACTACTTTATATATCTCAGTCTGAGACACACACAACATCAGTATTGAATATACATGTATAACTAACTACTTTATATATCTATTCATGTTTAATCACAGGGAATATATGCAGTTTTGGACAGAGTAAAGATACAACATCCCCACCAGCAAAATATGATTGTGGTAAGTTTTGCCGAGGCTCACAAGGGAGCAAAGAATAGTAACATTGCATCCTACAAGACATTTTGAAAGATGCTACTGATGTAAATTCAGGGGAAAAGCTACCTGAAGTTTAAAAGCATCACAGAAATGGGATGTGGGCCTATTATAGGTGTATAACTGGCACAACATAAAATCGTCCATAGGCTCAGATCTCATACAAATCACAAAGAGGGTTACAAGGGGTCGATATGAAGCGCTCGAAGAAGAAGATCCTCAGTAAAGGATCACGATTTCCCGTAGTCCAAACATGTACCATCTGCACACAGAAAAATTTTTGGCACAAAATGATCTTGAACTCCAGAATTTATGTCATAAGTAGACACTAGTAAAGCATGTTAGGAAAATAACTTTTCAGGATCCAGTACCTGTAGACATACCTGTATGATGGAAGTAGTAGAGATACCTGTATGATGGAAGTAATAGAGATACCTGTATGATGGATGTAGTAGAGATACCTGTATGATGGATGTAGTAGAGATACCTGTATGATGGAAGTAGTAGAGATACCTGTATGATGGGGGTAGTAGAGATAACTGTATGATGGAAGTAGTAGAGATACCTGTAGACATACCTGTATGATGGATGTAGTAGAGATAACCGTATGATGGATGTAGTAGAGATACCTGTATGATGGATTTGGGAGAGATACCTGTATGATGGAAGTAGTAGAGATACCTGTAGAGATACCTGTATGATGGAAGTAGTAGAGATACCTGGAGATACCCTGTATGATGGAAGTAGTAGAGATACCTGATGATGGAAGTAGTAGAGATACCTGTATGATGGAAGTAGTAGAGATACCTATATGATGCAAGTAGAAGAGATACCTGTATGATGGAAGTAGTAGAGATACCTGTATGATGGAATAGTAGACATACCTGTAGAGATACCTGATGATGGAAGTAGTAGAGATACCTGTAGAATACCTGTATGATGGAAGTAATGAGATAACTGTATGATGAAAAGTAGAGATACCTGTATGATGGAGTAGTAGAGATACCTGTATGATGGAAGTAGTAGAGATAACTTATATGATGCAAGTAGAAGAGATACCTGTATGATGGAAGTAGTAGAGATACCTGTATGATGGAAGTAGTAGAGATACCTGAGAGATACCTGTAATGATGGAGTAGTAGAGATACCTGTAGAGATACCTGTATGATGGAAGTAGTAGAGATACCTGTATGATGGAAGTAGTAGAGATACCTGTATGATGGAAGTAGTAGAGATACCTGTATGATGGATGTAGTAGAGATACCTGTATGATGGATGTAGTAGAGATACCTGTATGATGGATGTAGTAGAGATACCTGTATGATGGAAGTAGTAGAGATACCTATATGATGCAAGTAGAAGAGATACCTGTATGATGGAAGTAGTAGAGATACCTGTATGATGGAAGTAGTAGAGATACCTGTATGATGGAAGTAGTAGAGATACCTGTATGATGGAAGTAGTAGAGATACCTGTATGATGGAAGAGTAGAGATACCTGTATGATGGAAGTAGTAGAGATACCTGTATGATGCAAGTAGAAGAGATACCTGTATGATGGATGTAGTAGAGATACCTGTATGATGGAAATAGTAGAGATACCTGTATGATGCAAGTAGAAGAGAACTCTGTATGATGGATGTAGTAGAATGCCTATATGATGGGGTAGTAGAGATACCTGTATGATGGAAGTAGTAGAGATACCTGTATGATGGGGGTAGTAGAGATACCTGTAGAGATACCTGTATGATGGAAGTAATAGAGATACCTGTATGATGGATGTAGTAGAGATACCTGTATGATGGATGTAGTAGAGATACCTGTATGATGGATGTAGTAGAATGCCATGATGGAAGTAATAAAGATACCTGTATGATGGAAATAGTAGAGATACCTGCATGATGGAAGCAATAAAGAATACCTGTATGATGGAAGTAGTAGAGATACCTGTATGATGGAAGTAGTAGAGATACCTGTATGATGGAAATAGTAGAGATACCTGTATGATGGAAATAGTAGAGATACCTGTATGATGGAAATAGTAGAGATCCTGTCATGATGGAAATAGTAGAGATACCTGTATGATGGAAGTAGTAGAGATACCTGTATGATGGAAGTAGTAGAGATACCTGTAGATGGAAGTAGTAGACATACCTGATGATGGAAATAGTAGAGATAACTGTAGAGATACCTGTATGATGGAAGTAGTAGAGATATCTGTATGATGGAAGTAGAAGAGATACCTGTATGATGGAAGTAGAAGAGATACCTGTATGATGGAAGTAGTAGAGATAACTGTATGATGGAAATAGTAGACATACCTGTATGATGGAAGTAGAAGAGATACCTGTAGAGATACCTGTATGATGGAAGTAGTAGAGATATCTGTATGATGGAAGTAGAAGAGATACCTGTAGAGATACCTGCTGATGGAAGTAGTAGAGATATCTGTATGATGGAAGTAGAAGAGATATCTGTATGATGGAAGTAGAAGAGATACCTGTAGAGAAGTCACCTGTATGATGGAAGAATAGAGATAACTGTATGATGGAAGTAGTAGACATACCTGTATGATGGAAGTAGTAGAGATACCTGTATGATGGAAGTAGTAGACATACCTGTATGATGGAAGTAGTAGACATACCTGTATGATGGAAGTAGTAGACATACCCTGTAATGATGGAAATAGTAGAGATATCTGTATGATGGAAGTAGTAGAGATACCTGTATGATGGAAGTAATAAAGATACCTGTATGATGGAAGTAGTAGAGATACCTGTATGATGGAAGTAGTAGAGATACCTGTATGATGGAAGTAGTAGAGATATCTGTATGATGCAAGTAGAAGAGATACCTGTATGCCAAGAATGTAAAAAGTATCAAAAGCACATTTTACTTGATAACATTTTCATTCACAGAGAAGTTTGGAGAAATATGTGGAAGCTTGGAAGAGGATATCATACATCTTGATTTAACAGAAATGGATGGTAAGACTTTTATTTTGACTTGAGATGAGAAAGTCAGTAGTGACATTACAACTTGATAAGAATTTTATATTCTCTTCTGTCTCAGCACCATTTAACAATAACTCAAGTCTGGTACCATCTATATTCTCTTCTGTCTCAGCAACAGTTAAATAACTCAAGTTTTGACACCATCTATATTCTCTTCTGTCTCAGTTACATTTAACAATAACTCAAGTCTGGCACCATCTATATTCTCTTCTGTCTCAGCGACATTTAACAATAACTCACGTCTGACACCATCTACATTCTCTTCTGTCTCAGTGACATTTAACAATAACTCAAGTCTGACACCATCTATATTCTCTTCTGTCTCAGCAACATTTAACAATAACTCAAATCTGACACCATCTATATTCTCTTCTGTCTCAGCAACATTTAACAATAACTCAAGTCTGACACCATCTAATATTCTCTTCTGTCTCACTGACATTTAACAATAACTCAAGTCTGGCACCATCTATATTCTCTTCTGTCTCAGTGACATTTAACAATAACTCAAGTCTGGCACCATCTATATTCTCTTCTGTCTCAGTGACATTTAACAATAACTCAAGTCTGGCACCATCTATATTCTCTTCTGTCTCAGTGACATTTAACAATAACTCAAGTCTGACACCATCTATATTCTCTCCTGTCTCAGCAACATTTAACAATAACTCAAGTCTGGCACCATCTATATTCTCTTCTGTCTCAGCAACATTTAACAATAACTCAAGTCTGGTACCATCTATATTCTCTTCTGTCTCAGTGACATTTAACAATAAAGATGAAAGAAAACCTTATCAAAACTATTTTGAGACTGTCTTAATGTTAGTAGTTTCATTACATGGACATTTCTTTTGTTCATAATATGTAGGTCCCGTGTTCAAGTTTAGTACATACAAGAACCATTAGCAGTTCAAACTCGAGAAGAGCAGGCTGAAATGCTACTGGTACAATATTTGACAATCTTCTAAAAGACATCAGGGACCTTGCCTGTGCTAAAGATTTCATAATACTCACAAAATAGATGAGACTGCAGTAAAACTATTTGATTGACAAAACACGTAATCACAAAGTACTGTAGTTTTACAAATTACAAAAACAATGACAAAATACAGCAACGTTTCGACCAGCAAGGCCTTTATCAAGCAAACGAACAACAGGAGTGACAAATTTAAAAAACAAATGGACGACCAAAAACAAACGTTTCTAATGAAAATCTGGAAATAAAAACGAAAAACTGGGAATAAAAACGAATAACGAAATAAATGTAACACAACAAACACACATAAAAACTAGATATAGAAAGGAAAAGAAACAATGAAAAAACTAGTAAATATATCACTTGAATACATGCAACATATACCCACATAGATTACAAGGCATGGGAAAAGAAAGTACTAAGAAGCATAGGAATGTAATACGTTGAGCCCACGTGGTCGCAAGGTACCATACAAAGAAATCAACCGATTCTCCAGAGTAAATCGACTGCGATCATCCGAGGAACATGATCGGATGGCTGTGACCTGCACATCGTGAGCTCCTAAATGGCCAGTATCATTGAAATGTGTGGCTACAGGGGTCACAGAGCATTGGCGTATGTCGCGCAAGTGTTGGGCGAATCGGTCACTGAGCCTCTTGCCTGTCTCGCCGATATAAGCCTTGTTACACCGCTTACAGATAATGGCATAGATAAGATTACGGGACTCGTATGTGAAACCATCGTCAATAAGAAACGTGGCTAAAGGAAACATACAGTACGCGTCTGTATCACATAAGCACACGTGTTACAACGCCGACGGCCACACTGAACAGTGCCAAAATGAGTCTGGATATTGGGCTTGGCGACTGGGACCAACATATCCTTAAGACTTCTGTCCCGTCTGTAAGCCACCAAAGGATAGTTGGGAAGACAGAACGGGTCTCAGGATCTGACTTAAGGATAGACAAATGACGGAATAAAACATTTTTCACCAGTGAACTATGGGGGTGGAAAGTTAAAATAAGTTTTACTCTGTCAGAGTTAGTGGTCCTATGCTGGCTGGTGAGGGCCTGCTGGTGAGTGATTTTCTGAACTCGATGCATAGCCCAGACAAGCACCCTCTCGGGTATAGGCGCCTGCGAAAGAAATCGAGCATCTCGCGAGCTCTCTCAAGAAAATCATCGTCCTCTCTACAAAGGCGACGTAGGCGCAAGAGCTGCGAAAATGGCAAAGAGTCACGACAAGCCCGGGGATGGGAAGAAGTATAAAGGAGAAACTATGTGCATCAGTAGGCTTATAATATACTGATGTAGTGATAGTGGATAGGCGTATGGAGATAGTAATGTCAAGAAAGTTGACACAAGTAGTGGAGATGTGAGAAGTAAAACGAATAGAAGGGTTGAAAACATTAATGAAATTAATGAAGCGTGATAAATCGGCTTCAGGCATATCAGTAATGCCAATACAGTCATCAATGTATCTGTGATAGACAGACGGAAGGGGCCATCATATGTAGTCCATAATAGGTGTTCAAGATGAAAGATTTCATGCACTGCAGCTGAGATCTTCCTGAGATCAGAAGCACACATTTTTTTTTTATATGACTTTGACTGGATTCATAGCGAGGAACCCCCAAAAAATACTGGGAGGTGGGGGTAATACTAGGAGAGAGAGAGAGAGAGAGAGGGAGAAAGAATTCCTCTCTAGCTCTCTCTAGTCTGTGATCTTCCTAGTGTTTAGGACAGCAACACATACCAACCATTCTTCTCTATTTCTGGCCTATTGTGTTCCAGTTGTGCATTCATTTCTTTTAGTCCATGTTCCACTTTTCTCCTCCAGGTTTTTGTTTTGGGTCTTCCACGTTTTTTTTTACCCTCTTGTGTTCATCTCAGTGCAGTTTTAATGAGTTAGTATCCATGCGTATCACATGTTCGATCCATTTCTCTTTTGAATGATGGTGCTCATATTCTCTTGTTGACACTGTGCATGCAGTTCTTGGTTAGAGATAGTATTTGGCCAGAACACTCGTAACGTCTTTCATAGACAAGTTGTACAGAAGGTGGAGAGTTTGAACATATCTTGTTCTGTCACTCTCCAGCATTCTGATCCGTACAGTAAAGTTGATAGCACACAGTTGCAGTATATATTAATCTTAGTTCTGAAGCTGTATTGAGCTACTTTCCAGATCGTCTGAAGGGTCAGGAACGCACTTAGTGTCTTACTCAGTCTGCTTTTAATATCAGATCTAGCTCCTCCTTCATGGCTGATAAAACTTGCAAGATATGGGAAAGTATTTGGAAGGATGTTTTATTTTAGTTTGACTAGTGTTGGGGTGGCCATGTTCAGAGTCATTATTTCTCATTTCCTCTGATTGATTTTCAACCCAAATATCTGTCTGTACTGGTTAAGGCTGTAAGTCCTTTCCTCAATATCTTCATGTGTGTGAGATAGAAGTGCGATGTCATCAGCAAAATTTAGGTCTTCCAGAGTGGATGTGAGAGTCCATCTGATACCTCTTGTCTTATCTTGAACAGTTTTAGTCCTCACCTAATCTATGAGAATGTTGAATAATAGGAATGACATTACACATCCTTGTCGCACATCTGCTTTGATTTCAAACTTCATCTCGGAATCTTCAAACACTGCATGGGAATTTGCTGTAGCAGCTTTTCATGTTGTTTAAAAACACACTGCAGCATTCCATACAATCTTTAGAATACGCCAAACTTTCACAGTGGCTTTTTCAGCATTTCTTCTGTTGTCTATTATTTTCAATGTTTTAGGTGTATTCCATTTTATTTTCAATGTTTTAGGTGTATTCCATTTTATTTTCAATGTTTTAGGTGTATTCCATTTTATTTTCAATGTTTTAGTGTATTCATTTTATTTTCAAAGTATTATTAGGAGAGAAGTAATACTTGGAGACAGAAGGAGAGTGAGAACTAATACTAGGAGAGAGAAGAAGAGAGAAAAGTAATACTAGGAGAGAGAAGAAGAGAGAAAAGTAATACTAGGAGAGAGATAATACTAGAGAGAGAAGTAGAGAGATGTAATACTTGGAGAGAGAGAGATATGTAACACTAGGAGAGAAGTAATACATTCATTTATTTTGTATTATCTAGGAAAGCACAGATTCTAGAACTATAAATCCAGGCAGAAGTGTGAATCCGGCATACTTCTCTCAACTTAGAAGTGAATCAATGAAGATACCTGTATCAGAGCTAAGGCAAGCAGAAACGCCTCACAGGCTGCATGGACGTTCTCCTCGCATGCGATATGCACCACCAAATCTTCACAACACTACAGGTATTTCTGATTATTGGTGTCCTTACAGGTACATACGTTACAGATACAAACATTAGAAGCGCAGACATTACAGGTACAAACATTACAGGTACATACATTAGAAGCGCAGACATTACAGGAACACACACTACAGGTATAAACATTAGAAGCGCAGACATTACAGGTACAAGCATTACAAAATACAAACATTACAGGTACAAACGTTATTAACATGTTCTTGTCAGTGACATAGTCCATTATAGAAATGTAGATAATACAAGGTCAGTATCACGGAACATGTGTGTCTAGTGTACCCACATATGTTGGATTTGTACCCACATGTGTCAGATGTTGTACTCACATTTGTATGGATGACGTACCTGCATGTGTGTGTGGATGTTGTCTCCCATGTGATTGAATGTTGTACCCAAATGTGTGTGATGTTGTACCCATGTGTGTGGATATTGTACCCACATGTGGGTATGTAAGGTTTAACCGTGGCCAACGTAACTACTGGCCTTCGCGCAATATTATTCAAGATGGAGGGTGAGGCGGATTATTCAAACGTGTTTAGTAAACATATGGACATTTTAGTAAACATACAGACTCAAACAGACTTCTTTAGTAAACATAACAACAAAATAACGATTCCTAGTAAGTGCTGTGTACCAAAATGTAGATCAAATTACGATTGTAATTATATATGTATAATAAAAGTTAATTTAACAAGTACCTTCTTCAGTAAACCTAACTTGTATTTGTAAACATAACAATAAAATAACGATGCCTAGCTAGTAAGTAATGTGTACAAAATGTAGATAAAATTACGATTATAATTATATGTGTATAATTTAACAATTACCTTCTTTAATAAACATAACAAAATAACGCTGCCTAGAAAGTGTTGTGTACCGAAATGTAGACAAGGAACATATTCTATTGTATAATTATTGAAAGCACCAGCTATAGGACTCGGTATTAAAATAGATCAAGACATGTCTTTTACTGTTTACCTAAAGAAAGTTTCCATAGATAAGAGTTCCTTTAACTGGCTGTCAAATAGTGGAAAAATTGAGATGGTTTCATGTTGAGAACCTCTTGTCCATGCAAATCATGAAAAGATTTAGAAGAGCACCAACTATTGACTATTACATGACAATGGCACATGATAATCTGGTTGAAGCAATTAGTTTATCATCCACAACAAGCATTAGTTTTGTGCCAGAGAAAACACTCCAATTCCCAGCTGAGCAGTTGCATCTGGTCAGAACTAAAGATAACAGAAAATGGTATAACACTCAGTGTTTTGCATTTATGACATATTAAATTGAACCTGATCTGTCCTCATATCATCTGGATATGGAGATAAGTTCTTAGTACGACAAACCATAAAGGAGACTGTCTTACAAATTGTAACTACAGTTACATGAAATTCTCATTAGACAGTACTGTATGTGTCTGGAGCTCAAAAAAAATATTTTTGTCTGCGGTTCCAACATTTTCCTCAACAATGATATAAAAATCAGGAATGTTCAATGCAATGTTCAGCAAGCTGCTTTTTCACAAAAAAAGGAAAGAAGCAAAATTCAGTAGTAGATAAATACATTTGTGTAATACATGTACTGTTTAGTTTATGTGCTAATCAAGTTGTAGTGTTGTGAAAATTGATTGGTACATCATTTTGTTTTCCCTTGTTATCCTGTATCACTAGTGATCTCTTCGGACATAATGTATCAAAAGTTGTCACATAGACTTGATTCCTTGACATAATGTAACAAAGTTGGCATATAGACTATTGATCTCTTGCGACATAATGTATCAAAAGTTGTCATGTAGACTTGATTTCATTCGATATAATGTATCAAAAGTTTCATGTAGAACTATTGATTTCATTCGACATAATGTAATAAAAGTTGTAACATAGACTATTGATCTCCTTCGATATAATGTATCAAAAGTTGTCATGTAGACTATTGATCTCATTCGACATAATGTAATAAAAGTTGGTATTTAGACTATTGATCTCATTCGACATAATGTAATAAAAGTTGGTATGCTAGACTATTGATCTCTTACTTTGTTTGACATAATGTAATAAAAGTTGGTATTCAGACTATT
>JADZMA010001754.1:0-15249 GCA_020796225.1 Arion vulgaris
ATTTTTAACATAAATTATGAAATTTTAATTTCCATGCTACAATGTCTTGTAATGTCACTAAAAAACTTTGCAATGTTCCATGTTTACAAAAGTCTGTAATATTTCCAAAATGACTTTGTCAATGTTCCATGTTTTCCAATGTCTTGAATGTTAAACCCAAATAAATTTCTTTTTTTAATGTTCCTTCTCACAATATTTAAAAAATTCATAAATATTTTTTTTCTGTTCCATGTCTACAATAATTTTTTTGTCTTTTTTAAATTAAAACTTTCAATTTCCTTCCCCAATATTTAAATAAAAACCCATATGACTTTTAATTTTTTGTCTCATTTTCTTTTAAAAGCTAACACTAAATGTAAATTTGTCAATGTTCCTGTCTCACAAAATTCTTTTAATATAAAACTAAATTTAAAAATTTGTTTTTGTAAATAGTCTTTTTAATAGCTAAACCCAAAATGTTAAATTTGTAATGTTCCATGTCTCACAATATTTGTAATAGCTCACAAATTTTGACTTTGTCAAAGTTCCATGCTCACAAAGTCTTGTAATTTGGCTAACCAAAGCCTTTGCAATGTTCCATCTACCTATCTCTTTAAAGTCCCTCTATTATAACTTTTCAATTTCCAGCCCAAAATCTCTGATGTTCCCTTTTAAATATAAACTTTGTCAATTTCCTGTTCTAGTCTTGTAAACCCACTAAATGTTCTTTGTCAATTTTCCGCTACAATTTTTGTATTGGGAACATTTGTTATTTCCCACTTCTTTTAATGTTCCATGTTAAAATGTCTTTAATGCAAATTTTAAATATTGCCCCTTTTCAATTTCCGTTTAAAATAGTTCTGAATGTCTAAATTAAAAGACTTTTAATGTTCATTCTCAAGTCTTTAATACTTTTAACAATTTTGTCAAGTTCCATCTCCTGACTTAAGTTTTTTAAATTGCCCCTTTTTCAATGTTCCATGTCTCACAACTATATGTTACTTTGTCAATGTTCCAT
Source organism: Arion vulgaris (assembly GCA_020796225.1). Lineage (NCBI taxonomy): Eukaryota > Metazoa > Mollusca > Gastropoda > Stylommatophora > Arionidae > Arion > Arion vulgaris. The sequence continues at coordinate 998 of JADZMA010001754.1, forward strand.
GTCTCACTAATATATGTTACTTGTCAATGTTCCGTGTCTCACTACTATATGTTACTTTGTCAATGTTCCATGTCTCACTACTATATGTTACTTTGTCAATGTTCCGTCTCATTACTATATACTTTGTCAATGTTCCAAAAGTCTCACTACTATATGTTACTTTGTCAATGTTCCGTGTCTCACTACTATATGTTACTTTGTCAATGTTCCGTGTCTCACTACTATATGTTACTTTGTCAATGTTCCGTGTCTCACTACTATATGTTACTTTGTCAATGTTCCGTGTCTCACTACTATATGTTACTTTGTCAATGTTCCGTGTCTCACTACTATATGTTGTTAAAGGAAAAGCAGGCTCTTAAACACTTGATTTTTATTCTTATATTAGTTCTCTTCCATAGATTAGTTAGTTCTTTTAGTTTTTGTAAAGCAATACTCAGCTTTCTATTAATGTATTTTATAGCATTCCCATCATAATTTATAAATCTAAATAGTGAATCTGGTCATGTTATATATATATATCCACTGTTTAATGTTATTTATAAATATCCACATTTCTTAGGTTATCGATAAATATCCACATTTTCCACATTACATTACCATACTCGTATATAAATTACTCATGTTTATTTTTGTTTTTTCATATCCGCCCCTCGTGGAGCATAGGGTCTATACAGTTGTCCTCCATTCTACTGGTCTCTTGTCGTTTTTATGTAGGCTTCCCATGATAGTCCAGCTTTATTCAGTCACTCACAAATATTACTCCATCTCTAAGTCAGTTTAACACTTACTGTACGACAAGCCAATTTACAAACAATTCTGAGTGTGTCAAGTTTTCAGAAGTATTCACCAAACAAAAACATTAAATAAAAAGAAATTATTCACAATATTAATTGATTTCTATCTAATTATTTGTAGAATACATCAGATGAATTTATAGAACGTCTTTCATTAATCATTTTATTAAAAAATAGTGTGTAAAAAAATGTGGCTTTGCGTATGTATACTATGAGTTAAAGCGTCCCTATTCCGTTCTTCTTTGGTGGTTGCCCCTAACTTGGCTTGACTTATTCCTCCCCGCATGGATCATAGGGCCTCAACAGTTGTTCGTGACTTTACTCGGTCTCTGGCTGTTTTCTCTATGTTCTCCCAGTATAGTTGGACACTCTTCAGTTCCCATGAAGACTTCAGTCTCCAGGTCTGTTTAAGGCGTTCTCTATTTCGTTTTCCCTGCGGGTTCCACTCGTGCTTTAGTGACACTCGACTGTGTCTTCCGTAAGGTATGCCCGTCCCATCAACATTTTCTCCTCTTAAACTGGGTAATCATGGATGTGACACTCGACTGTGTCTTCCGTAAGGTATGCCCGTCCCATCAACATTTTCTCCTCTTAAACTGGGTAATCATGGATGTGACACTCGACTGTGTCTTCCGTAAGGTATGCCCGTCCCATCAACATTTTCTCCTCTTAAACTGGGTAATCATGGATGTGACACTCGACTGTGTCTTCCGTAAGGTATGCCCGTCCCATCAACATTTTCTCCTCTTAAACTGGGTAATCATGGATGTGACACTCGACTATGTTTTCCCTAAGGTATGCCCGCCCCATCAACATTTTCCTCTTAAACTGGGTAATCATGGATGTGACACTCGACTGTGTCTTCCGTAAGGTATGCCCGTCCCATCAACATTTTCTCCTCTTAAACTGGGTAATCATGGATGTGACACTCGACTGTGTCTTCGTAAGTATGCCCGTCCATCAACATTTTCTCCTCTTAAACTGGTATTCATGGATGTGACACTCGACTATGTCTTCCGTAAGTATGCCGTCGCATCGACATTTTCCCCTCTTAAACTGGGTAATCATGGATGTGACACTCGACTGTGTCTTCCGTAAGGTATGCCCGTCCCATCAACATTTTCTCCTCTTAAACTGGGTAATCATGGATGTGACACTCGACTGTGTCTTCCGTAAGGTAGTGCCCGCCCCATCAACATTTTCTCCTCTTAAACTGGGTAATCATGGATGTGACACTCGACTGTGTCTTCCGTAAGGTATGCCCGTCCCATCAACATTTTCTCCTCTTAAACTGGGTAATCATGGATGTGACACTCGACTGTGTCTTCCGTAAGGTATGCCCGTCCCATCAACATTTTCTCCTCTTAAACTGGGTAATCATGGATGTGACACTCGACTGTGTCTTCCGTAAGGTATGCCCGTCCCATAAAGCATTTTCTCCTCTTAAACTGGGTAATCATGGTTCTGTCGGTTCTTATCCACAGGTCTGTGTTTGCAACTCTGTCATAGCATCTTAGTCTTGCAACTCTGTCATAGCATCTTAGTCTTGCAACTCTGTCATATCATCTTAGTCTTGCAACTCTGTCATATCATCTTAGTCTTGCAACTCTGTCATAGCATCTCAGTCTTGCAACTCTGTCATATCATCTTAGTCTTGCAACTCTGCCCATAGCATCTCAGTCTTGCAACTCTGTCATAGCATCTTAGTCTTGCAACTCTGTCATAGCATCTTAGTCTTGCAACTCTGTCATATCATCTCAGTCTTGCAACTCTGTCATATCATCTCAGTCTTGCAACTCTGTCATATCATCTCAGTCTTGCAACTCTGTCATATCATCTCAGTCTTGCAACTCTGTCATATCATCTCAGTCTTGCAACTCTGTCATAGCATCTCAGTCTTGCAACTCTGTCATATCATCTCAGTCTTGCAACTCTGTCATATCATCTCAGTCTTGCAACTCTGTCATAGCATCTTAGTCTGAGAATTCTCCGAAGGCATCCGTTGACAAAGGTCGGAATCTTATTTCTATCCACGTTAATTATAAATTTCAGAAAGTTAAACGCTATCTATAAATTCCAGTACTTTTATATTTATATATATATATAAATATATGCACTTTTTCTATATCTATAAATTCCAGTACTTTTATATTTATATATATATAAATATCTGCACTTTCTCTATCTATAAATTCCAGTACTTTTATATTTATATATATATAAATATCTGCACTTTTTCTCTATCTATCAATTCCAGTACTTTTACAGTTATATATATAAATATCTGTACTTTTTTTCTAGCAATCTGTAGATATTGGGTATTTATGTTTTACCTCTGAAGTCGGAGAAGACTCACCTGTATGACGAGGGACACCGATAAAAAGGTAAGCAGGCCTTCACGTAAAAATCAGTCAGAAGCGCCATACCAGGCACCCTGACTGCGCCTGATTGCGGCGAACGAAAGAAGAAAAAGCAGCACTTATCTGTTGACGATGTTGTAATATCAGTGAGTGAATACGGGGACTGCCTAGAGTAGTTGATAGTAGCTCGGCCTGCTAGCTGTGAGATGCCTCATAGCTCGGGTTCGAACCTACTGTCCGGCATTTGTTCGAGTCCCTGGTCTTACTCAGGACGATAACGTGAGTACCTCTGAAGTCGGAGAAAATCTGCCTGTATGGCGAGGAATACTAATTACGAGTACATTGAGCACACGGCTGCCAGTGTAAAGTAATTTACAATGTGAACGCTGCTCCATTGTAAAAAATTGGAAAAACAGTTTTCACGCAAAAATCAGTTTCAGAGATGAAACTTCGTCTGAGTTGAAAGCGGACGAAAAAAAAAAAAAAAAAAAGTGAGTGAATATCTGGTAATATGGTGTACAAATTAATACACACCAGTGGCCATCAAAGTGTTACAACGGACTATAGATACGTTACAGTTATAGGTAAACAGATGGGATGTCAGCATCACCACAGATAAGCGCATCACTACGTTCTTTACTCTCTCGTTTTCTCTCTCTCTCTCTCACTCTCTATCTCTTTCATAAACAAACAGCTGGCTCATGAAGATAAATGAAGACATGGTAAGAGAAGATAAACAGCTTACCCATCTCAGAGTTACATTTGATGATAGATTTACACGGAAGCAGAACATCAACAAAGCAGCAGCAGCGTCAAGGGGGAAAGTTAGCAGTCTGAGTGGCACCACATGGGAAGCCAGCAGAAAATAATTAGAAATGTTTACCAGCAAGGCATAAGACCACACCTGAAATATAGGTCATCTGTATGGTACCCAGCATCAACTACCTTATTCTGTGGGCTGGATATATTATATAGAACAATACTCTTTGTGCCATTACATGAAGAATAACATCAACACTTCTAGTGGAGATGAAGAGAATGAAAGAGAACGGGAAAAAAGCCATGAGGGGTCGCAGAGATATGAATGTACTGACACAGGTAGAATAGTTTATCTGATTGCCGGGTCATATAATGGACGACACAGATTTCAAAAGAATATCATTTTTTAATATATTTTAATTTATCATTCGCAATGCTATTCCGATGCAGTGAATACAAAGCAACTGGTCGTTTACAATAGGAAATAACAGATGCAGTGAAAAACACTATTTATGAAGCATATATATATGGAACTGCAGTAAAACTATTTGATTGGCAAAACACGTAATTACAAAGTACTGTATTTTTACAAATTACAAAAACAATGACAAAATACAGCAACGTTTCGACCAACAAGGCCGTTATCAAGCAAACGAACAAACAGGAGTGACAAATTAAAATGAAACACAAATGGACGACCAAATACAAACGTATCTAAGGAAAATCTGAATAAAAACGAATAACGAAATAAATGTAACACAAAAACACACATAAAAACTAGAAATAGAAAGGAAAAGAAACAATGAAACATCTAGTAAATATATAACTTGAATACATACAACATATACCCACATAGTTACAAAGCATGGGAAGAGAAAGTACTAAGAAGCATAAGAAGGGAATATAACATGAATACATGCAACATATACCCATATAGATTACAAAGCATGGGAAGAGAAAGTACTGAAGCATAAAGAATGTAATACGTTGAGCCGCGTGGTCATAAGTACCATACAAAGAAATCAACCGATTCTCCAGAGCAAATCGACTGCGATCATCGAGGAACATGATCGGATGGCTGTGACCTGGACATCGTGAGCACCTAAATGGCCAGTATCATTGAAGCAGTATTATAAGCACACATAAAGCCCATTCTAGAAATAGATTATCCTGAAACTTTGAGACAAAACAGGATTACAGAAAATACAAATAAGAAGAAGATGATTTTAAGGTGCTCATCCTGAACAAGTGACAATTATATCGTGCGTTTCCGACATAACTAGGCATCCAATTAATAGTTGTGATTAAGATCAAGAAACACTGAAAATTAGCACGGTCGTTTACATGGTAACACAAACCTAGCACATTTGAAGCGTAAGGTGAATAGAGTTGCTTGAACACCACATGTATAACTAGCCATAAATATAACCAGATTGGGTAGTTTCTGTATAGTATGATCCTTGGTCAGATGCCGTCTTTTCTTGTTCAGTCAACACATACTTTATATTTAGCTCAGAAATAGATATACAATTTCAGTTTTCTTCCCGTTGTTACAAATTACAGCATGATGTGACGACGAAAGGTGAAATGCTGAACGGTTACTGAAGATTCTATACTGTATTTTAGTAGAAAGTAAATGTCAATCACACGTTCACCACATTTGGATGTTTACTCACACACGGGTTGTAGATCTTACTTTTGGCAAAACACACATTTCATAGGCATTCCCACGTAAGTCTACACACTAGCGCTTTCACATAGACGAACACATATATACTGGTATATACACTTAGATCTAATCTCCATTGCTGAGGAACAACTATATTCTTACATATACACCAAAGAACATTACCCACCCACGCATCAACACAAAACTAGCATACAATCTCATTGTGTCTATCATATAAACGTACGTACTCAGTCTGATATATCACATCTGTGCAGGAAACTGTTTCCTTTCATTTCTCTTCCATCCTAACCTCTCACACAATGGACTGTTTTTACTGCATGAAACCACATACTAATCCTACCTTCCAGTTTCGTCCAGGGATAGCGAAGGATATATCTCTCAGGATTAACTTGCGAAGGATTTCTTGAATAAAATCACTTCTTACATTTTATCTCTATAAGCAAGTAGGGAGCGCAGAAAGAGATTGGAAGGATAAGACGTGTACGTGGTTCTCTTTAAGTACAACAGATGGCCTGAAAATAGAACAGGGCATCGGAAAGTAAATTTGGCGAGGCAAGGTGGCCATGTTGTATACACACACGCGTAATAGTTCAATTTATTCTTGATAAACTACGATCAGTAACTCTGGCAGTCAAGAGTAGACAATTTCAAATGTATACTTACAGTATACGATCCTTTTATAATTGGGGAAAAAAAATACATGAAGTAAAATATTCTGAAGATACATTATTACTGTCAGCATCGCATAATGAATTGAGAAATTAATAAAGGAAGTGCAAGAGACAGGCGAAAAACATAATCTAAACCTCAATGTGACAAAAACAAACATTATAACAAAAAGGGTAAAACAAGCATTATAACAAAGGATAAAACAAACATTATAACAAAGGATAAAACAAAGCATGACAAAATATTTTTATCAACGGAAAGAAAATACAAAATATTAGCAGGTTTGAATATTTCAGTTCCTGCAACAAGATTAAAAAGAATGAAGGAAACAAAAAAGCAAATGCTGTAACCTACCAGCTAGCCACATTGTTAAGGCACCCACAAATTCCACAGGCAGCTAAGCAACAGATGATCACCAGCATTTTTATACCTACTTTGTGTTACCAGAGCCAAACATGGACATTGAGCAAAACGCAGTCACAAAAAATAACTACATGTGAAATGCGTTGTTACCAACACGAAAAGTTACCAACAACACAAGAAAAGACAGAATCACCAACATCAGCAAGAAAGAAAATTGGCACAAAACCGTGCTTGAATTACATAGATAAACAAAGAATGAAGTGGTTTGGCCACTTAATAAGAATGCATCAAACTCCACAGTATACAGAGTCTTCTACAACAGAACATCAGGAAGAAGGCAAGAGGAAGACCACGGAAAAGATGGTTAGATGGCGTAGCAGAATCCTGTGAAAGAGCAAAAATAAACAATCACACAAGCCACCAGAACAGCGCAAGACAAAACAGAAAACCACGACACTGGGCAACAGCAGTAGCAGTGGGACGACAAAGAAGAAGAAGAAGGAGGAAATTAAAGAACAACAAGCAGAGCCGCACACAACTTAACTAAACCCGAACGGAATGAAACTGATAGAAAAACAAAGTATTTTAGACATAAAAACGGACACGAAGGGTTGGAGAAGATCATTACTCTCTTGAAGGCATCCATGCAAAAGCAAACAGAGGAAGACCAGGGAGAAGATGGATTTGTATGTAACTGATGATTTGAATATGACAACAGCAGAGACGGTACATATGGTCTATATTTGAACATGACAACAGCAGAGACGGTACATCTGGTCTATATTTGAACATGACAACAGCAGAGACGGTACATCTGGTCTATATTTGAACATGACAACAGCGGAGACGGTACATCTGGTCTATATTTGAACATGACAACAGCGGAGACGCTACATATGGTCTATATTTGAACATGACAACAGCAGAGACGGTACATCTGGTCTATATTTGAACATGACAGCAGCGGAGACAGTACATCTGGTTTATTTGAACATGATAACAGCAGAGACGGTACATCTGGTCTATTTTGAACATGACAACAGCGAGACAGTACATCTGGTCTATGTTTTAACATGACACACAGAGACGTCACATCTGGTCTATATTTGAACATGACAACAGCAGAGACGGTACATATGGTCTATATTTGAACATGACAACAGCAGAGACGGTACATATGGTCTATAAAGAGAGATAAATTTCAGGACAATCTATTGGATCTTTTCTTCTTCTACTTCTTTTTCGAACGCTCCATATCGATCACTTGTTAATCACTCTGTGTGATTTGTATGTGATCTAACCTAAACGATTGTACGTTGTGCCAGTTATTGCGCCTACAAGTAGGCCAGCACATCCGATTTCTGCGATGCAATTTATTTACTAGGGTAGCTTCCCTAGGTCCTACATCAGTCGCCTCTTACGACATGCCTTGTAGGTCGCAGTGGTACTATTCTTTGCTTCCCTTGTGGGCCCTGGCACCACACGAGGGGAATCTAGTGAATGATGTATATCAGTTGATCATGATATATAAACCTATAAACAGAACACTATCGATACGTTTGAAGTTAGTTATACCGACCGTATCAAGGAATTATTTCATTGCTATATCTGATGTCAAGTCTGCGTGTCATGGCAGACTATTAAATACATCAAAAAGCATTACTTTCCGTCTTTGGACATTTATTTCAAAGCCAGGAAAGCTGGAACATAACATTTCATCATTTTATCCTCTTTTTTTTAAAAAAATAACAGAGTAAAAATGTAAATATGATGTTTTCATACCATCTAATACACGATACAAGGATAGGTCTGTGTCTTTTCCTTGACCAACATATTAGCAGAATTCGATTTGTGATATGGTCAGTATTCCTTCAGTCACATTTGAATGACAGTTTTTCTTGGATGCCAAATTGAGAATGGGTCGACCTGATAGTCATTTATGGTCAAAAAATGTCACTCTGAGGTTCAAACTGAGGCCACCCGTTAAGGAAGCAACTGAACGAATGACTGTTACAATGGTTTCCTGATAGTCAAATATTATTTTTAAAATCTTCCTACAATGAATATTCATGTTAAACTGGGAAACCAGACAGCTTGCTTGTAAAGTGATCAGAAGTATTGTTGAGACAATTTTCCTTCTATCTTTGACTTCACTTTTCAACTGACATTATTGTAGCAATGTGATAGTATTGTAGCAATGTGATAGTATTGTAGCAATGTGATAGTATTGTTAGCATGTGATAGTATTGTAGCATGTGATAGTATTGTAGCAATGTGATAGTATTGTAGCAATGTGATAGTATTGTAGCAATGTGATAGTATTGTAGCAATGTGATAGTATTGTAGCAATGTGATAGTATTGTAGCAATGTGATATTATTGTAGCAATGTGACATTATTGTAGCAATGTGATAGTATTGTAGCAATGTGATAGTGGAAAGTGGTGAGTCATTTGTTCTAGAATGTTCATCAGCTTAATCAAGTTGGTGCCCTTATGATATAGTCAACCCGAGCATGGGTTGACATCATTACTATTTATTGACTGTGCTACTATTGATTTTAGGGAGATTTTAGCTGATGTCTTTAGAGGGTCTAAAATTGTCAAAAGCAGAAGGATTGCCTTCACTGCACCAGGCCTTCACTGCACCAGGCCTTCACTGCACCAGGCCTTCACTGCACCAGGCTTTCACTGCACCAGGCCTTCACTGCACCAGGCCTTCACTGCACCAGGCCTTCACTGCACCAGGCCTTCACTGCCCAGGCCTTACTGCACCAGGCCTTCACTGCCAGGCCTTCACTACACCAGGCCTTCACTGCACCAGACCTTCACTGCACCAGGCCTTCACTGCACCAGGTTGTACCCCATATAGCTCGGTCTCTCTCCACAGAAGTGGCACACCACCTGCCCAGAATACAGCACAAAGCACGAACTACGTAGTTCAATCAACAATCTTAGGGATCTATGGTAACAAATGCACATGTAAACAGAACCACGCGGTCTGATCACAACCCAAGTACTGGTTCAAGCTCCGCTGCAGTCCGTTTGGAGCAAATTAGGTTTCCGTCGGTCTGTACGAAAGATAAAAAAGACATCACCGTTCAGAAAGCAATGGCAAAGTACTAAACATATAAATAGTGCCTAGAAAATCAACGACTCGTTTACTGTGGTTGATGGCTACGTCCAGTAAAGGATATGCCACAATTTTCATTTTTTCATGCAACCATACCATTGCCAAATACATTACATAGATTAGCTTCTTGGAACCAGTAACGTGTAAACAAGTTAGCAGATAAGAAACATATTTACAGTCACCAGTACCAGTTTAATTTCTTGTTGTCGTCCTGTCAGAAAAATGTTGCAACTCGTGTTGGAGATATTTACAAACACAACTTCTTTGTTTAGAGCAACAAAATGTGCTTGTTCGAAACACGATAATTGTTGCTACAGTTCAAACAAGACCGATAAATACAATCTGAAAGAATATGTAAATATTTGAAGACAAGAATGTTTAATTTTGGAGAAAATTGAGTCGTTTCACGATGTGCAGTGTTTCATACTGGGATATCTGTGGATTTGATAGGCATTCGACACAGTCAGCAGGCCAAGTCTTTATAAAATATTGAAGTATATTGGTTGTCCCCAAAGTTGCTCCAATTGATTGTTTCCTTCCATGAGGGCATGAAAGCCAGCATACAGTTCGATGGCAGCACATCTGATAGTTTTGAGGTTAAGAGTGGAGTCAAGCAGGGCTGTGTCCTTGCCCCACTCTCTTTGGTATCTTCTTCGCAGTCCTTTTGAACCACGCCTTAGGGGACGCTGATGGTGATGTTTTCATCGGCACTAGATCTGATGGTTCACTGTTTAACTGCTCGCTTAAGAGCCAAGACAAAAACGACGGAAATACTTCTCAAGGACCTCCTTTTCGCTGACGATGCTGCCCTTTGTCGCCCACGGTGGGGACCACCTGCAAAGTCTAATTAATAATTTGTCAAGGCATGCGACCTCTTTTCTCTGACAATAAGTGTCTCCAAAACAGTTGTATTATGTCAGGAGGTAAGACATCAAACATCACTTTAAATGGCGACCATCTAACACCAGTGCAAAAAATTCTGCTATCTTGGGTCCACGGTCACTGCCAGCCTTTCTCTTGACGAGAAAATCAACGCTCGTATAGGGAGTGCCGCTACTACATTCGGCAAACTATCAAAGCGAGCGTGGGACAACAAAAATTGACATTGCAGACGAAGACTCAAATATATCGAGCCTGTGTAATTAGTTCTTTACTTTATGGCTCAGAAACATGGACAGCCTACTCAAGACACGAGAGGGACTTAACATCTTTCACCTTCGATGTCTCCGCAAGATTATGAACATCAGGTGGTACGACAAAATAACCAACTCTACTGAAGTACTGCAACGTGCAAATCTGCCTTCCATCATGGGCATGCTCAGCAGTAGACGACTAAGATGGTTGGGACATGTGAGAAGAATGGAAACTTATCACATATCAAAACAAATGTTGTTCTGTGAACTTTCGGAGGGGAAGAGGACCAGGGCAGACCACTGCTCAGATATAAAGATGTCTGCAAAACCTCAATGAAAAACTTTTCTATAGATCCCAGCACATGGGAGGGGCTAGCTGATGACAGAGTTGTGTGGAAAGCCAAATTACGGAAGGGCGCAGAGTCTTTTGAGAAGAGACTTATGTGCAGGCTGAACAACAAGAGAGAAAGCGAAAACTCAGAAGTTGTCACAGTAAAACACTTGCCTATTGACCGTCTGTAAAGATGAAAAAGGCATATTCTGTGGGGAAAAAAGCAAGTATGTACAAAAGTTTTATGCCCAAATATATACGGTGTTTCATACTGGGATATCTGTCGGGACAAAAGCAAGTATGTGCAAAAGTTTGATGCCCAATTATGGTAGATCAGTTATGTATTGAAACGTACTCATTAGATAATGATACAACAAGTAAGTTCGATGATAATAAAAATAACCCTGTTATAGTACGGACAATAATATATATATATATATATATATATATATATATATGTATATATATATATATAAATCTCAATGTGCAAAAACAAAAATAATGACAACGGATACAGTTAGCATGACTAATGATATTTTATCAACGGAGAGAAATGTGAACAGTTTTGAATATCTTGCTTCACTGTTAACAAAATATGGAAATGGGATGAAAGAAATTAAAAGAAGAACAAACGTGGTTTTACATAAAATGAAACAACTAAAAACAGTATGTAATGCAATTGATAAAAAAACAAAGATCAGAATACTAAGAGCATGCATATTCCCAAGGGCAAAATATGGGTGTGAAGCATGGACTTTTAACAAGGCAGTGAAAAACATATATGTACTTTTGAATATCAGTGTTATAGAAGAGTCCTATGAATATAATGGATAGAGAAGATAACAAATAAATCTATCCAGAAAGAACTCAAAATCAATGGGAACTGGATAAGCCAATGTCTTGGTCACAGACAACACGTCCATAGTCATATTACCTGAGTTTACAACGAAAACATATCCCTCTTCACTAACACTACTCTCTCTCTCTTTAGCCTGTTACGCCCTTGGCGTTTAGGCCAGCAACAAACGTACACCATTCTTCCCTGTTCATGGCCTTCCTCTGTATTGTGTTCCAGCTATGATTCATTTCCTTCAGCTCTTGCTCTATCGTTCTCCTCCAGGTCGTAGCTTCCTTTCGGCTTTCACCACTTCCAGTCATGTGAGTCAATGACTCTGGTAGCCCTTCATGCCTGTAGATAGGTTGTATGTTTGTTGTTGTTTCCGTAACTTTAATTTTTTTTAAAGGATGGGATCGTTAGTCCCAAGCCCAACCCCAACCTGGAGGACCAGGAGACCATGCTTCGTCTGTCCCTCTTCAGTGACCTTTCCGGCTTGGGTAACCCTTCCAGGAACATAAGTTCCCGTCGTCCTAGCTCACTGTATCATTGGAGCACGCAAGCCTCCCACCACTACAAGGTAATGGCCTCATGGGGAGGACTAACACTACAGTTGCACGACATTGTGAAGATCTATGCGCTTTGCAACTGACAAATCACCGACCTATCTGTGAAAATAACGAACAATGTCACCCTCTGTGGTTTTTCCTTGAATTTGCTTTGCACTTTCTGTATCCAGTGTGATAATGATTTGGAAGAAAGTCCATGTGTTTGCTAATATGCTCGACAAGACGAGAAAATAGAATATACAATTAACTGAGACTGCCAAGAATGTCTCATGAACGTAATGAAGTTACCAGAACTAAGATTGGATCTTAATAGTTGCTACACACATTTGGACCAATAGGGAATAGGGAAACATTGAAACTCTCAGTCGAATATGTCTTTCTACTAATTGGAGATCTGGGGTTACCATGGCGACTGGTAGCGTTAAAACAAAAAATAAAGCCCAAGAAACGATAACTATTGATTCACCAAAAAATGTCATTACCGGAAGTCTTTATCGTCTGTGTAAACAAGGACGTCTGCTGAAATAACTGTTGAGTCTCCGCGGCCAAACGATGTGCAAAGATGTGCTTGCTGATGATTCCTGTTTCTCGCTAGCTAAATACAATCCTCACCAAGCTAAATGTTTATGATGTACCACATTTGTTAAATGTTGATTTCTAATTCTTACAATCATTGAAATACTGTACCATCATTTGACGTGAGATTGCGCTATATGGAATTACTAAATGTTTGGAGTACGTTCGTTTCTACATAGCAATCCGTCGCAATGGAGAAATGAGATGACTAACATATTCGATGTCTTTGATGTAATGTTGGGAACACCTTGAGAAGAGATGATCAAAGAACATCAAAGCAGGCATTGAAGTGGGATGCAGAGGGTAAGAGAGGACGACCTAAGGAGACCCTGAAGCGAACTTTGCTGAGAGAGGCAAGAAATATCAGTCTCAGTTCCATGGAGGAGATTGGCGAGTTGCCCAGGATAGAGCGGTATGGAGATATTGCTTGCAGGCTCTATGTAAAGTATAACGGTACGAGAGGAATTATGATGATGATTATTTGATGTAATTGTTGTCCTTGTGATATGACATTCTCGTGTCGCTTACATAACATATTAGATATGCTAACATAATATGAGAGATCTCCTTACATAGCATGTTGTATCTGCTTACATAACATATTAGATATGCTAACATAATATGAGAGATCTCCTTACATAGAATGTTGTATCTGCTTACATAACATGTTGTATCTGCTTACATAGCATGTTGTATCTGCTTACATAACATGTTGTATCTGCTTACATAGCATGTTGTATCTGCTTACATAACATGTTGTATCTGCTTACATAGCATGTTGTATCTGCTTACATAGCATGTTGTATCTGCTTACATAGCATGTTGTATCTGCTTACATAACATGTTGTATCTGCTTACATAGCATGTTTTATCTCCTTACATAATATGTTGTATCTGCTTACATAACATGTTGTATCTGCTTACATAACATGTTGTATCTGCTTACATAACATGTTGTATCTGCTTACATAACATGTGGGATCACCTTACATAGCTTGTTGTATCTGCTTACATGTTGTATCTGCTTACATAACATGTGG
>JADZMA010001755.1:0-15246 GCA_020796225.1 Arion vulgaris
GATCTAGGGTTCGGAAGCCTGCCTGTTCATCTCTTGGCTTTATATCGATGGCATCTCTCAGTCTCTCAGGATGATCCTTAGTATTTTCCCAGGTACGACAGCATTATTCCCCATGGGTTTTCACACTTCTGGGCCCCCTTTTTTTGGGTTAGCTTCCCCCAGGTATCCTTCCCCTCCAGTTTTGGTTTTTTTTCAGTCCCCCAGATTCTGCTAAATAATTTATCAGTATTTCTGGGATGTGTTTTTTGGTTTTAACCGCCCCCCGCGGGAATACCACCTGGCCCCCCTTTTCCATTTTTTAAAGTTTGTGGCTTTATAATCTCCTCCTTGGAGGGTTTTCCCTCACAGTTGTTCCAAGTAAAAGTTTCTGCCGGTTGGATATCGGGGGGTTTTAAAAATTGTGGTCTGTTCGGGGGTTTCCCTTGAAGTTTTCCCATCCATTTTTCCCATTTGGTCTTTTAAATTAGTGATAGTTTCCCCACTATTTTTTTAAATCAACCCATTTGATGGTCTGTATTTTCCTGCTAGCTTTTTAGTGATATTGTAAAAATCCCCAAGGCCTTTTCCTCACCCCCTCTCTTCTCTTTTCTAGATCTTCCCACGTATTGTCTTTTATCTAACTTTATTTTTTTTCTTCCCTTTTTTCTAGCTTCTGTATACTTTTGGGTATGGCTTTGGGAGTTCCCAGTTTTTCTATTATTTTAAAACTCTTTCCCCCTTTTTTTCCCCTTTTTTTATTTCCTTGAAAATTTTTGGGTTATCCCATGCCTTATGTTCCCTCCCTTTCCTAATACCCCTGTCATGTTTCATTTTCCCAAAAATTTTTGGTTTGCGCCCATTCTTCCACCCCACCTCATCTTCTAATTGCCGCAACCCCCTCATACTTAATTGGGACTGTGGCCGTGAACTGTTCCTTTGTTTTTTGACTTCCAAGGGGATCCTACATTTTATTAGTGTCTATGTTCATAGGATTTATGTATCCTTAAAACTTCAGTTTAAATTTTTCTTATCAGCAAGTGGGGATCCAGATCTACATCTGCCCTCCTTAGGGCCCCCCTCTTGTAGAGATGACCAAATTTTTTGTTTATGCAAAGGGTCAATTTTTTTTCTGTTCTGTGATCTGGTATTTCAGGTTGCTTTATGTATTCTTTTTTTGGAAAAAACACTTTACCTTGACGTATTGATTGTGCCAGAAAATTTTTGAATAGTTCTCCATTTTCGTTCAAATTCCCCAAAAACCCTGTTTCCCCATGATCTCCTCGAGCCTATTTTGTCCGAACCTATTTTGGCATTGGGGCCTTTCATCCCAAAAATTTTTTTTCCCTTTTGATTCCTATAATTTTTTTGAAGTTTTTTGTAAAATTCCTCTTTTACCTTCTTTATCATTGGTGGTGCATAACATGGGGCACATTCAGAAAACTTTCTTTGGTGGTTCTGAATGTTGCTTTTTGATTATCCCCAGGACTCACTGCTTCCCATTTTATTAGTGCCTTCTCCTTCTTTGGGGTAACATTAAAGCCACTCCTTCACTATGGAGGGGATTTTCTTTTCCCTTAAAAAAAGAACAAATTTTTTCTCCTGTGTTTTTGACTTGTTTGCCTGCCCCTTTCACCCCCAGTTTCCCCATAATCCCAAAATGCCCAAACCCCTGAAATTTCATCTCATTTTAAACCCCGTGAAACTTTCCCCTTTGATACATCTTCTAACATTTTCCCGGTGCCAAAAACTGGGCTTTTCCCAGGTGAAAAAGGGAAAATAATCGCAGTGTTGGAAATCCTTGCGGCTTTCTCTGCATCGCTTCCCCTCTTCTAGAAAAAACCCCCCCTTTTTAGTTTGGGCCAGTTTTTTTTTTATTTTTATGTGACTTTTTTCATGGTTTGGTTTTGGGTTTTGTTTCTAAAATTTTTTCCCCTGGATAAGGAAATTGGACCTACCAAACCCCACCTTGGGCCCTCTTCGACATCCTTGTAGGTCGATGCTGCTCTCTTTGCTCCCCCTTTCAGGCCCCAAAAACCACGGGCGTGTGGCATATTTCATTATCATTTCGTTTAAATTTAACCTCCTCTTGCCAAAACACCGGGTTGACCTCCCTTTAGTTTAAATCTAGTTTGAAATCCCTTAAAAAATATACCCCTTCCTAAAAAACGGGTTCTTCTCCCTTAAAAAATTACTTTTCTCTCCCTGTGGGTTTTAAAACTTTTTCAGTTGGACCCCATAAAATTAAAATGTCCCCCATTCCAATTGCCAGTAAAACCGGATACAACATAATTTCCGTTCCAGGAAGTTGACAAATAACAATTTAAAATGTCCCTCATTCGATTGCCAGTAAAACCTGATATAATAAATTCCCGTTCCGTGAAAGTTGAATTTAGTTTAAATCTAGTTGTAATATTTCAGCACTTTTAAAGTTACATTTGTTATCTTTTCCTGATCTTCCGGTCCACATAAACTGTCCCTCATTCCAACTGCCAGTAAAACCTCATACAATTGAATTCACATGAAAGCTGAAAAATAACAATTGGTAAATGAAATTTATTCAGATTTATCTTATCGACGTAAAAAAAAAAATTGACTGAGCGTGAACTGTGTTTTTTTTTAAATGTTGCCCGAGCGCATTGTCTACTGCAATGTAGACGGGCACGTTATCAACTACTCTACAGGAACTTACAAATAAATGTGTTTTAAAATCACGTTATAATAACAGTGACCTTATCATAGCAGTAATTGACTGGGACGTTGAATGAAAAGTAACAAAACGATCACGTGATCGGATCGTTTATAACATGATTAGACGTGTTTGTCGATTTATTTACACGACCATTTTCGTTAAGTTGGAATATCTTTATAGAAACGTACAAAAAGTGCAGTTTTATAATTTTTACGTCTTGCTATCTATGAAAGCTACCATCTTGCCAAATTTCAAGTCCCTAGGATGTCCGGATATCTTCAAACAATTGAAACAGATATAGATACAATTGCATTGAACTTTAGTTTATATATATAGATTATTCAGGAAGACATTCAAGGAACTAACTTAAGGGTTTGCCATTTTTTATCTTTCCAAATGAAGACACTTCTCCTAACATTAAATTCCATTTAACTTGTGTTCCAGGCATATCTTTCTGATGACCTGATCTTTTTTTTTAGAATGTTTGCATCAAATGTCCATAAAATTGCTGTGTACATGTGAAATGTCCATAAAATTGCTGTGTACATGTGAAATGTCCATAAAATTGCTGTGTACATGTGAAATGTCTGAAATTAAATTTTACAAGTGAATGTGAGAGACTGAATCACATTAACCATTTCTCTCCGTAATTGTATTTTAAGTCTGGACACATTTATATCCACCATTTCTCTCCGTAATTGTATTTTAAGTCTGGACACATTTATATCCACCATTTCTCTCCGTAATTGTATTCTAAGTCTGGACACATTTATATCCACCATTTCTCTCCGTAATTGTATTCTAAGTCTGGACACATTTATATCCACCATTTCTCTCCGTAATTGTATTTTAAGTCTGGACACATTTATATCCACCATTTCTCTCCGTAATTGTATTCTAAGTCTGGACACATTTATATCCACCATTTCTCTCCGTAATTGTATTCTAAGTCTGGACACATTTATATCCACCATTTCTCTCCGTAATTGTATTCTAAGTCTGGACACATTTATATCCACCATTTCTCTCCGTAATTGTATTCTAAGTCTGGACACATTTATATTGCAATCTATACTGAAGTAGCCAGTATACTGGCATTGTGTCATTATAAATAAATACTTTGAGCCAGTATATCGGTTCAGAGGTGCGAATGGGTTAAGACGATTTCTCTCATTGGACATGGGTTGCAGAAAATAGTCAGTCAGCAGAAGCGTCAAGTGCTGGAATAGTAAAGAAAAACGGTGCTATCTTCACGATTCAAAGTACATTTCACTATTTATCCTACAGTTTTCATTATAGTAAGCCCACGTTTCTTTGCGATGGCAATTGATCTTGAAAGATCGAAGCAAATTTCTCCAGATTTTAGTAACGATCACATCACTTTGAATCATCTATGTGCACACCTTTGTCAGCTTCCAGAGCTTCCACATTTCCCATTACAAGTCATCAAAATCAAGTAATTTAAAACATGAAAATTCACTCAGTGGTTGGACCCACATCTTGATGTATTCGCTGACAGAGTGTTAATTATGTATTGCTTAGAAAATTACGGACAAATCTATGAGTTTCTAAAATTGTTTGTGGACGCTAAAATGTACTCGTGAAATTATGATGTTACATTAACAAACTTTCCTACTAAGACATGTAAACATCACCCTGCCAGCTAAACAACAAATTATCATGTAAACATCACCCTGCCAGCTAAACAACAAATTATCATGTAAACATCACCCTGCCAGCTAAACAACAAATTATCATGTAAACATTACCCTGCCAGCTAAACAACAAATTATCATGTAAACATTATCCTGCCAGCTAAACAACAAATTATCATGTAAACATTACCCTGCCAGCTAAACAACAAATTATCATGTAAACATTACCCTGCCAGCTAAACAACAAATTATCATGTAAACATTACCCTGCCAGCTAAACAACAAATTATCGATAAACATTACCCTGCCAGCTAAACAACAAATTATTATGTAAACATTACCCTGCCAGCTAAACAACAAATTATCATGTAAACATTATCCTGCCAGCTAAACAACAAATTATCATGTAAACATTACCCTGCCAGCTAAACAACAAATTATCATGTAAACATTACCCTGCCAGCTAAACAACAAATTATCATGTAAACATTACCCTGCCAGCTAAACAACAAATTATCATGTAAACATTACCCTGCCAGCTAAACAACAAATTATCAATGTAAACATTTCCTGCCAGCTAAACAACAAATTATCATGTAAACATTCCCTGCCAGCTAACAACAAATTATCATGTAAACATTACCCTGCCAGCTAAACAACAAATTATCATGTAAACATCACCCTGCCAGCTAAACAACAAATTATCATGTAAACATCACCCTGCCAGCTAAACAACAAATTATCATGTTAAACATCACCTACCAGCTAAACAACAAATTATCATGTATAACATTACCCTGCCAGCTAAACAACAAATTATCATGTAAACATTATCCTGCCAGCTAAACAACAAATTATCATGTAAACATTACCCTGCCAGCTAAACAACAAATTATCATGTAAACATTACCCTGCCAGCTAAACAACAAATTATCATGTAAACATTACCCTGCCAGCTAAACAACAAATTATCATGTAAACATCACCCTGCCAGCTAAACAACAAATTATCATGTAAACATCACCCTGCCAGCTAAACAACAAATTATCATGTAAACATCACCCTGCCAGCTAAACAACAAATTATCATGTAAACATTACCCTGCCAGCTAAACAACAAATTATCATGTAAACATTATCCTGCCAGCTAAACAACAAATTATCATGTAAACATTACCCTGCCAGCTAAACAACAAATTATCATGTAAACATTACCCTGCCAGCTAAACAACAAATTATCATGTAAACATTACCCTGCCAGCTAAACAACAAATTATCATGTAAACATTACCTATGGCTAAACAACAAATTATTATGTAAACATTACCCTGCCAGCTAAACAACAAATTATCTGATAAACATTATCCTGCCAGCTAAACAACAAATTATCATGTAAACATTACCCTGCCAGCTAAACAACAAATTATCATGTAAACATTACCCTGCCAGCTAAACAACAAATTATCATGTAAACATTACCCTGCCAGCTAAACAACAAATTATCATGTAAACATTACCCTGCCAGCTAAACAACAAATTATCATGTAAACATTATCCTGCCAGCTAAACACAATTATCATGTAAACATTACCCTGCCAGCTAAACAACAAATTATCATGTAAACATTACCCTGCCAGCTAAACAACAAATTATCATGTAAACATTACCCTGCCAGCTAAACAACAAATTATCATGTAAACATTATCCTGCCAGCTAAACAACAAATTATCAAAAAGCACCGTATGCATAATTCCAACTTCTGCTAGCAATGCTAGAAATAGACAATGAATAAAGACGAGACATAGAAAATAACGACACATGTGAAATACAATGTCTCCGAAAGATTACCAACACACTCAACAAATGACACACTCACAAATACCAGAATCAGCGAGTAGTAGGCTGGAACAAGACAGCTTAAATTCTTTTTTTTTTTTTAAATCAGAATTCTTCTTCAGACGCTCCATATCGATCACTTGTTAACCACTCTTGTGGTTTGTAGCGTAATCTAAGCCTAAGAGGATTGTACGTTGGGCCATTTATGCGCCTACAAGTGAGCCAGCATCAGATTTCTGTGACGCTCTTTGTTACTAGGGTAGTTTCTAGGTCAATAACATCAGTCGCTTTTTACGACATGCCTTGTAGGTCGCAGTGGTACTATTCTTTGCTTCCATAACGAGCCCCGACACCACATAGGCGAAACCGAGAGTGCAATGGTTTGACTTTATAGTAAGAAGCAGAGCCAGAACACACAGTCTTTAGAACCTTCTACAGCAGAACATCAGTCAGACCACACAGTCTATAGAGCCTTCTACAGCAGAACATCAGTCAGACCACACAGTCTATAAAGCCTTCTACAGCAGAACATCAGTCAGAACACACAGTCTATGGCACCTACAGCAGAACATCAGTCAGACCACACAGTCTATAGAGCCTTCTACAGCAGAACATCAGTCAGACCACACAGTCTATAGAGCCTTCTACAGCAGAACATCAGTCAGACCACACAGTCTATAGAGCCTTCTACAGCAGAACATCAGTCAGACCACACAGTCTATAGAGCCTTCTACAACAGAACATCAGTCAGAACACACAGTCTATAGAGCCTTCTACAGCAGAACATCAGTCAGACCACACAGTCTATAGAGCCTTCTACAGCAGAACATCAGTCAGACCAAACAGTCTATAGAGCCATCTACAGCAGAACATCAGTCAGACCAAACAGTCTATAGAGCCATCTACAGCAGAACATCAGTCAGACCAAACAGTCTATAGAGCCTTCTACAGCAGAACATCAGTCAGACCACACAGTCTATAGAGCCTTCTACAGCAGAACATCAGTCAGACCACACAGCCTATAGAGCCATCTACAGCAGAACATCAGTCAGACCACACAGTCTATAGAGCCATTTACAGCAGAACATCAGTCAGACCACACAGTCTATAGAACCTTCTACAGCAGAACACCAGTCAGACCACACAGTCTATAGAGCCATCTACAGCAGAACATCAGTCAGACCACACAGTCTATAGAGCCTTCTACAGCAGAACATCAGTCAGACCAAACAGTCTATAGAGCCATCTACAGCAGAACATCAGTCAGACCAAACAGTCTATAGAGCCATCTACAGCAGAACATCAGTCAGACCAAACAGTCTATAGAGCCATCTACAGCAGAACATCAGTCAGACCACACAGTCTATAGAGCCTTCTACAGCAGAACATCAGTCAGACCACACAGTCTATAAAGCCTTCTACAGCAGAACATCAGTTAGACCACACAGTCTATAGAGCCATCTACAGCAGAACATCAGTCAGACCACACAGTCTATAGAACCTTCTACAGCAGAACATCAGTCAGACCACACAGTCTATAGAGCCATCTACAGCAGAACATCAGTCAGACCACACAGTCTATAGAGCCATCTACAGCAGAACATCAGTCAGACCACACAGTCTATAGAGCCATCTACAGCAGAACATCAGTCAGACCACACAGTCTATAGAGCCTTATACAGCAGAACATCAGGTCGAAATGCGAGAGTAAGACAAAAGAAAAGATGGAGAGATGGAAGTATTTAAATCATAGGATCAAACGATATCGAAATCCAACTCTCAAGTCATCCAGCAGCACACAAATACAGAATACCACAATATATATATAGAAAGCTACATCCCGGTAGCAGTGTGACGACAAAACTTCACAATATAGAAGAAGCTACATCCCGGTAGCAGTGTGACGACACAACAAATACAGAATACCACAATAGAGAGAGAGAGGGGCTACACCCGGTAGCAGTGTGACGACAAAATAAAGATAAATTCAGAAAGGAGAAAAAGTTCGTTTTCAAACTTTCTCTTAAATCTTCTGCTTCTTTTGTAGTACCTATGTTACCGGGATGTTGCCAATGTCATGGTTTTCTATTCTTACCTTGTGCTGCTCTAGTAGCTTGAGTGATAGATATTTTGCTTTTTGACAGGATTTTGCTGTACTATCTATCCATCTTTTTCATGGTCTGCCTCTTTCATTTAATGTCCTTCGACAAAGGTAGCAATCATCACAAAATTACCTATACTGCAGTCAAGTTTTTTTTCGTGATGAGAGACAGGATGTCGTCATGCTTTTCTCCGTTCATGATCTGCGTTGGACAGGTCTGTACTTTTCTTGTTCAGATGTCATGGAACTGATGTCGCATATGTACACATGCCTGGCGTATAAATCTGTGATGTGTGTGTGTATACATATGTGTGTGTGTATATATATTGTGGTCAGGGCCATGCGATATATTTTTCAGTATGATGCAAGTCTTCGAAATGCCGTACCTTGAATTTTTTTTATTTTAAATAACCTTCAATTGGGATTTTGAATTTGCTGCTATCCGCAGCCCTTACAGGTACCTTGATGCGGCCCCCGCCTGATGCGGCCCTCGCCTGATGCGGGCCCCGCCTCTCTCTATCATAGCACGGCACGGTGCTTGATTGTGGTATGTGTGTGTATATATATTGTGATATCTCAGTCTGCTAGGTGTTCATTCTTATTTGTGTATGTGTGTTGGTTTACAGCTCTGATATAACCAACAATAAAACTCGTTCTAAGGTTGAAAGGTTCGAGCCTCGGCTTAAAAGACTCAAATCCCTACAGAACAAACAAACCAAACAAAGTCGTGACTGTGTACAGCGGGAAAAACTATGACCTGATCCAGGCTAGGAAGATTAAGATAGGCAATCATGTTTTATTTGACTTGGGTGGCATAGTTCCAATTTCTATTCTAGTCTGGCTATCCTGAAAATCAGAGTCCGGAAACCAGTTTAATCAGAAAACCGGATGCACAAATAGTCGCTGACTCAACAGAAATAGAATTAACTCTCAATTCACATTTCTTCACAACATACTCCTTTTTCTTCTTTAATGCCCAGCAGTTGCCTTTCGTTCCATTGCTTTGTTGTGGTATCTGCATGTGTTTTTAAGTTGTTGTTTTGTTCCATATAATGTTTTCCATTTATCCCACCTTGGTTATACCTCCCATGATTCAGCCAAATGTTTTTTCTTTGCAGTTTTTTTAAAATTTGTTTTGTTTTATGGAGATGTCTTGCTGTGAATTATTGTTCTTGTGTTGATCCCTTATTCGCTGACTTGTCTCATTTATTATTTCCGGGTGAATTTGGATGTTCAGGGATAGAGACAGAGAGAGAGGAGAGAGAGAGACAGAGAGGGAGAGAAAGACACAGAGAGAGAGAGAGAAAAAGAGAGAATATCTTTCATTCAAAGAGAACTAAACTTGTCTATTTATTATATATAGATATATTTCTTTCTGAATAGTCTGTGAAAAGATATCAATGTATTCCAATATTGATTGCTACCATGTATTCAAAATCCCATAGCGACAATGCAGGCAGGAATAAATACTGTATCGATCACGTTGCCTCTCACACACCTACTCAAATATCTGTTTTGTTTATCTCATTTACTGTTCAACATTCAGTTACAGTAATTTGTAAACAAACAGTTTCAAGACTGATTGAAGAAGTATGTCTTGGATACATATCATATGAACGGTATACATTATTAATCAAGTTGGGTGATTGCTGTTTGTTATCTATGTTCTATATCACATACTCCAACAGGAAACTGAAAGGCAGTCTCACCCCGAGGTATGAAAATATATTAACTTTAGAGCAGGGACGTGCCCATGTGGTGCCGGGGCCCGCAAGGAAAGCAAAGAATAGTACCACTGCGACTTACAAGGTATGTCGTAAGAAGCGACAAATGTAGTACCTAGGGAAGCTACCCTAGTAAATAAAAAGCATCGCAGAAATCAGATGTATTTGTAGTCGCATAACTAGCACAACATACAATCGCTCTTAGGTTCAGATCACATGCAAATCACAGAGAGTGGTTTAAAAAGTGGTCGATGTGGAGCGTTTGAAGAAGAAGAAGAAGAAACAGAGGTATGAACATATAATAACTTTAGATCAGGGACGACAGCAGTTCTTGCAGCCATGCAGAGCGAGTTCACTAACAACTACGCTACAGCGGCTCTCTGCAGAGTATAAATATGACAATTGACGACACTCCATAAAACAGACATATTTCAGAAACGTTAACAAATGTTTATACGCACAAACTTGGATTCTCTGCAATGAGTTAATTCTTATTTTTTTAAATACATACACGCTCTGATACAACCAAAAATACTCGTTCTTTGGTTGAAAGGCGTGACTCAATTAATAGGGCTTTACTTCCATGCATAACAAAAACAAACTCAAAAACAGGTCGTTTCAAGGACACAGTTCTCTATGCTATCCCATGTTTCAAGGGACACAGTTCTCCATGCTTTCCCATGTTTCAAGGGACACAAAGCAGCGCCGGATTAGCCTAGTAGCAGAAGTAGCAAATGCTCAGGCCCCGCGCTTCTTGGGACCCGCGCCTATGTGACAGAGCTAAGCAACAGGATATGCCCTTTATGAATCGTTACACGGGTACGTTCAATCAATGCGGCCTACATTTTCAGATATAAGGGTCAAAGCCAAAATTCTGACTGACTGAAGAATATCATCAATAAACTCTAAGACGACGCAAGCGAAATACCAAGTGAAATACGATATCAATGGCTCTACTACGCTCGATGAAGTTCTAGACAATCAAACATCCAAACAAAAATGTGAAAGTCAGGTGTTTTTGTGTGGTTTTTCGATCAAGAATACTTGAGCTTTCAGTTCTTCGGCTCGTTGCCATGGATATCGTAACCCTTCGGTTCGGTGCCACGAGCACCGTAAATCTGGGGAATCTGTGGCTTTTTCTGCCAGCCACGGAATTGAACCCGCACTCACAGAGGTTTGTCACCATCAGTCAACGCGCTACGAACACGCTGGGCAGGCGGGCAAAGTCAGGTGTTTATTGTCATAATTAATAATGTACTGTCTGCCTTAGCTAAACGCACGGAAGCGTACCATAGAGTGACTGGTGTATTTGGAATACTTAGGCAGTTAAAATCTCTTACAGCAGAAGAGATCTTGAAAAAGAACTAAAAATATTGTCAGCTCTTACCAAGAGGATTTGGAAGAAAGTCTAGGCGACCAACTTGTGCAGTTCGCTGAACTTCTTAAAACTAATGTAGCTGCTGTTATTAGCAACGAAAAGCATGAGACTCTTGAACTGCAATTTTATAAACTTATAATGGAAAATTTATTAGAGTAGTGTTTCCCAAATGTAGAAATAGTCTTACGAATTTACTTGTCTTTAATGATTACTAACTGCAGCGGAGAACGTTCTTTTTCAACATTAAGCTTATAAAATTGAGTTCAAGACATGATGGGACAAGATCGTCTAAATAACCTCACCTTAATGAACATTGAATGTAATTTACTTAGAAAAATTGATTTGTCTAGTATTATCTCTAAATTTGCTTACATTAAATCGAGACAAGTTTGTTTGTAAAAGTTGTGTTTTATTATTTATTATCATATAAAACCTAGGGCCCCACGCTAAAATTTGCTACAAGCCCCGCGCTGTATCCTAATCCGGCACTGACATAAAGTCAGTTCTCCATGTTATCCCATGTTTCAAGGGACACAAAGTCAGTTCTCCATGCTATCCCATGTTTCAAGAGACACAAAGTCAGTTCTCCATGTTATCCCATGTTTCAAGAGACACAAAGTCAGTTCTCCATGCTATCCCATGTTTCAAGGGACACAGTCATTTCTCCATGTTATCCCTTGTTTCAAGGGACACAGTTCTCCATACTATCCCATGTTTCAAGGGACATAGTCATTTCTCCTTGAGATCCCATGTTTCAAGGGACATAGTCAGTTCTCCATGCTATCCCATGTTTCCATCAGGACCGGTTTATCCAAGAATTAAAACGAAATATTGAACTATTGACTAGAAAAATAGAATTTGTTGTGCAATGGTTCTCAACCTACGATGATATTCCCGGAAATAAAAGACAGATGAACTGACAAGGACTTGAGAGCATCTATAGCAGCGTCCTTATCTAGAGATTTACAAAGTAAAGACATGAGTTGCTGGGGCTCGCAAGGAGCAAAGAATAGTAACACTCAACCTACAAGGCATGTCGTAAGAGGCGACAGAAGCAGAGGACTATGTAATAGTGTTCGTGGGTGAGCAGGACAAAAATGTATCAAATTCCAATAGGCCACAGAAAAACAAGTCAAAAGTTCAAAAGTTTAATTAAGTAGGGACCCACGAGCTGTTTAAAAATGCAACAGCTAGGTTTCCCCAAAATAAATTAGGCAGACAAGCCATTATGGAAATACTACATGAATTTCCGAAAGATAAGTAGGATGACCTCATTTGTTAAAGACTGAGATTGGAAATTAAGCAGGGATGCCGGACAGATTTATGGACGATTTCTCAGGAAGATAGACGCCGGTAGAGTCAGTAATCATTAGTATGATAATGAAATTAAATGGAGAGATTTTGGGGCAAGACAAGGTGGGTTTTAGTCCCATTTAAATGGACGGTGACGGAAATTCAGAGAGTTGAAGAGACGTGCAGAACGTGAGAATTTGCAGAGCTCGCAAAGGGCAGACGGAGATGGCCCAGTGTGCCGTTGAAGAGACCGGAATTGAGTTCGAATATGTGAGTATGGCTAGACACTCGGACAGCCGATAGGACACATAGAGAGAAACAACAGCAGTAGCAACTTAGCAGAAGAGACTTAGCAGAAAGACTTTTAGAACTCGGATAGAGATTTGCCGAACATGGAGAGAGTCTTGCAAAACTCCCAAAGGGCAGACGGAATGGCCCAGTGTGCTGAGTTGAAGAGACGACCAACGATAACTTCGGATATGTGAGTATAACTAGACATGTGTAGTGTGGACAGCAGATTCATAAATAGATCCACACAGCAGAGTAGCCACGATCAGACCTATAGACAAATCTGATAGAGAATAGAAGTAGCATCTTATAGAGACAGACAGCACTAGAGAAAGCCTTATCTGTTCAACTGGAAATATATATCTTCTAAATTGCCATTTGTAGAAATTGCCCAAAATTATCAGAGCCTCGTTTCAGATTATCTTAATGTAAAAAAAGAAACTTTCATGAGACAGAAAATAGACACTTTGAAAAAATATATCTTTGAAGTCAAAAGTAACAGACCCAGGAACACTCACCAAACAGCTGTTCCAAAAAACTATTAACATTTTAAAATAGACAGAGGGCATTCAAAGGGTTCAGACAAACCTGTAAATACAATTATGTGATGAACTTTTTGATATTCAATAGAGTGTAGGACTTGAATGTAAAATTTCTCATATTAAAGTGGTTATGTTTGCATTTTATATTTGGTGATATATTTTTCAATGATAATCGGTTGGGACTATATTGTATTTATATATATATGTATGAATTGATATATGTGTTGTAGATGAAAAAGGTGCTATATGGGTGAAATTTTATAAATAAAATTGAAATACAAAATTGGGTTTCATATTTTTTAAAAGGTTAATTACGGCGTGATTAATATTGCGCCAGGTGATCCCCCACAACTGGGAACTACCTACAAATAAAAATCGCGAAATCGGACGTGCTGGTCTACTTGTAGGCCTTTTTGGCACAATGAACAATCACTCAGGCTCAAATCAACATATCACAAAGTTGTTAACAAGTGGTCGATGTGTGGAGTGTTCAAGAAGAAGAAATAACAAAGTAAAGACATTTTTAAAACAATTTAAAAAAAATGGAAAAAAGAAAAAAAAATCAAGAACTAAAACCCCGAAAACTGTATAAACAGGGTTTAGCAGAAATAAACAACATTAATATTAGGGTCAGAAAGGACATGTATTTGAGACATATATGTACACAAAAAAGGAATAATTTACCGCTTATAATTGGGGGCCATTAAAGTTTTTCAAGACGTTTCATCATTCTGGTTTTAAAAAAATGAAACAATGTCTAAGCGGCAAGTCGAGAAACCCTTCTAATAACTTTTGGAACAACGATGACTTGGGGTCCTTTGTTCAGACAACCTCGAACTAAACATAACGACGTTGATCCAGCTGGTGAAACGACGTTCTCTTGCCCTCTTGGAGAAGAACCCAATAAAAAGTTGTATGTAGTGGGTGAAATACGGGGAAAAAAAACAAGTAGAGTTGATGCAACGGAAACTTTAAAAAAAAAAAGTAGCTCTAAGTTGTATAACGAGAACCCCCTGGTTAAGGGACATTTGGGGTGTAAAATAGAACCCTGTTACCTGCCCAATTTTGTGAGGCGACTAAGGAGGGGTTTTGGGTGAAATTGGATGCATTTTCAAATCAGGAAGAGGGAAAGCGTAAAAAAATATCATCATCAAAGGTTATCCTTTATAGGACGTTCTCTCTTTGCAGCACATCGAAATTCACTCTGTCTCTTTGGGAGTTCACCCCCTTCGTCGATGGTCATGTTCTGGTTTTTTTTTTCTTCAACCATTTTTTCTTGGTCTGCCTCTGGGCCGGGGCCTTCCCCTAAAAAAATATACAATATATAATTCAGAATACTTTTTTTAGTTTGCTAGTGGCGTTGATTTCCTGAGCAGCTAAGTCTACACATCGTCGGGGTGCACAGGGACGTGGTTGGGCTCTGGAAGCTATGATTCTTTACTTGGGAAACTAAATTAAAAAACCTCTAATGTCGGAGTAAGGCAGCCTAAATGGTGAGGACCGGTAATAAGGAAAACAAACCTTTTCTCAAAAATCAATCGAATCCAAAAATTAGGCACCATGGCTTTAAAATTCATAGTGGACGAACACAGAAAAAGCTTGAAAATGCATATTTTTTTTGCTGTCTTTGTTGATTTGATTTTGACCCAAAAAACTGTGATGAAAAAATTTTCTTTTAACGTGTCCCTTTAAAAATTTTTTCTCATCAAAATCCGTCTGAAAAATTACTAAACCCGTTTCTCGCTGCCTTTATTGTCGCGTT
>JADZMA010001756.1:0-15227 GCA_020796225.1 Arion vulgaris
TTCCAAAGAACTGTATACTTGCACATTGTTTTGGTAGGCCCCTAACGCATAGTTTCTACACGTTTAAACATGTCATCAGTTTCAGAAACCTCTTGTGCTTTCTTACGCTGGGCAGGTAACAGTGGTTCTATTCTTTACTAAATTTGGGGGCCCCAGGTAACCATTTCGGGCGGGGATGGCTGGATATTAGGACTCAGGATTTATTTTTGTTGTTAACCCACTTCTGATGAAGCCATAACACTTCTGACTGATTTTTGTGTGAAAGCTTGATTGCATTACCATCAGTGTCTCTCTCCATTCGGGCAAAGCCTATCGATTTCAGAGGTTTTGTAATTTAAATGCTGGTAAAAATCACTGTTTGCTGTAGTGGCTGTTTGGTTGAACTCTTTAATTTCACGGTTAAAGGTCACTATTGCACTTTTACAACTCCGTATCTGCAGGATATTTGATGTGAATGTAGATTTAATTATGTAATGTCTTACAAATTTATATTCTGGTATGAAGTAATCTTGTATTCCTAAATCTTGAACTAATTTTAGAACATGAAATCTTACAAATTTTTAAAACAGAATAAAATCATATACCAACAATATGTTATTGCATGTTTTGTTATTTCAGTCTTATATTGGTTATTGTTACTAAACTGACATCATTGCACTCCAGGCAGACCCATAGGTCTCAGTCCCCTCCAACAGATATGTAGCATACTGATGGTTCCCGTGGCTCGCTGATTAAACACTCTCCTCTGCCTCTCAATCCAATTCACAAACAATGGGTAACTCCAAACTCCCTAAATCGCTTGATCGATTCACATCGTTTTTAGTGCCCTCACCCAAACAGACATTCGCGAGAGACCGAAGAATATCCCCCTTATCCATCTTCAACTCCCCAACAATCGTGCTGTTGATGCAAGGCTGTCCGCTCTCTCATTCCCGTAAACACCCGCATGCCAGGACAGTAAGCCGTTGGAGGTTAAAACTTATAGACATCCACTCATAACGAAACCTGCCCTTCAATCAATCAATCAATTATACATGCCTTGGTTTGCGATTTCATGACGGGCGTAGTGACAGAAGGCCAAACATATCTCCAAGAGGGTATAGATGGGCTCACATCCACTCTGGAAGACCTAGATTTTGCAGATGACATGACTCCTATCTCATACACATGAGATATCCAGGAAAGACCTCCCGCTTAACCAATATAGTAGAGGGTTTGGGGCTGAAAATAAATCAGATAAAACTAAGTAATGACTTGAACATAGCAACCCCAGCACCAGTCAAACTAGAAGGTAAAACCCTCCGAGATACAACCGCTTTAAAACCTTATTGCAATGAAGGCGCTGGATCTGCATTAAAGCAGACTGAGTAGGCCGATGCATTCATGACCCTCCCGACCGCCTGGAAATCTGCCAATACAGCATCAGAAACAAGACTAAATATCTACAACAGCTGTGTGCTGTCAACATTGCTGTCGGATCGGGAAAGCTGGAGAATGACAGAACAGGATATGTTCAGACTCTCCACCTTTCATACAACTGTCACGAAAAATCTTTTGCGTGTACTGGCCCACTACTATTCAACCCAAAAAACTCCTTCACGATGCCAACAAGAGAATATGGGACTATCATCCGAAGGCGCTGGAGATGGATTGGACATGTGATTTGCATGGAGACTGGCTCCGACACGAAAACTGCACTGAGATGGACTCCAGAGGTAGGCGCTGAAGACCCCAAGACGCCCTGGAAAAACGATAGAGAAAAAACTGAAAGAAATGAATCATAGCTGGAACACAATACGGGAAAAGGCCATGAACAGAAAAGGGGGAAAATGGTGTCGGTTTTTGCTGCCAAAACCCCAAAAGGGCATAACGGGCTAAAGAGGGGAAAAACAATACATAAAAAGGGCGGGCCCTGGGAATGTATTTGTAAAACACCAGCGTCTGGCAAAATTTTTACAACTACTTACAGACAAAACAAGGTTATGGAAAAAGCAACGTTGTATTCTAAAAAAATAATACTTGACTAATTCCAAAAAAATTTTAAACCCTTTTTAACACAGTACGTTTTAAAAAGGGGAATTAAGTGGCAATCCCCACTATCTTGGTTTAAACTGGCATCTTTTAGCATAGCACCATCCTGGTGCAGTCCCCAAATCGACAAGTCTGTCAAGTTGTACCAATGAAAAAAATTGACTCCCCTAAACGACTACTTTATAAAAAGAAAGAAAATTTTAACTCCAAAGACGGCATTTTTTTTAACCAAAACCTGCTGCCTTGCGGGGTCGGCTGGGGAAAACCAAAAAGGCTGACGGAGAACAACCCCAGTAAACGCAGGAAAAAACCGGACACATCCCGAAGGATAAGCACCAGAACTCCAAAGGGCCCTGAAGTTTTTGACGAAACCCACCATGAAAAGGCTGCATGAATAAAGATTTCCCCCGAATGAATATTGGAGTTCTAGTACATCCCCCTCCATATTAGCCTACCTTATCGCGGTTGGGGGGTTTTTGTGTGCCTTTAGGATCCTTCGGGCCCATGTCGGCGGGAGTCTAACCCCTGGCGGTCTAAAAGGGGCAGCCCTGAAGGTGAAGGGGCCCAAAAAGGCGGGGAGCAGGATGGGCCTCAAAATTTTTGACAGTGCAAAACCCCCCCGGCAGTGGTAAATGTTTCGGCTGAAACCCAAACCCCCACCCCCCAAATTTGGGACAAATAGCACTTGTCCTCTTTTTTGGGGGAGGACATCCTTTTTCTTGTCTTGTCTTCTCCCTTCATTGACCTTTCCCTTTAGCATAAGGGTTAAACTACAGTGCCCGGGGGCCCCCCTCATAAAGCCTGGGTTGGTGGCCCCGGCAGCAAAAGGGCTGAAGTCACCCCTAGAGTGGGAAAAAAACTCAGAAAACCCCGGAAGACAATCTCGTCAGCAGGGGTTTTAACTGGGGGCAACCTAAAAAAAAGATGTCCTCAGAAAACGGAATGTGCAGCCATTATTGGCGGGAGGAATCAACCTTACAAAACAACTCAAATGGCCATGCGCAAATATTTATATAACTGGTGCCCCCCCGGGAAAAAACCAGGTGGTGGGGGGCCCCGTTTGCCTCAAGGGTCCCCCCTTAACTACTGGGGGCCCCTTTAATTCTTTGCAAAGCCGGGGAGGACAAAATTTTTTTACTGGAAACAAGGAAAACCACCCCCTCAAAATTGCGGGGAAATTTCGAAGGGTCCCAACAAAAACGAGCTAAGGAACTCCGGCAAAAAAGATTAAATCTGCTGTACCCAAAGGGAACCCCCTTAACCCAGGAAATAGATTCAGCATTAGGGGTTTAAAACCCCTTTCAGGATAGAAAAATAGACATGGGGGTGGAGAAAGTAACATAGTTCGAAATTTCCCATGGCAGTTAAACCCTCAGGTCAATCAGATGAGCCCCAGAATTCAGGGTGAAAAACTCCTTATAAAACAACACTAAGATAACAAAACAATTTCTCCACCCTCCCATTAAAACTGACCCGGGCTATCGTTCAAGATGACAACTTGCAAAATAGTAGGAGACTTAAACCACCACTCCCCGGCTGGGGCTATGACACGCTAGACCCTGGTGAAAGCCTTGAAGAATGGCTGATCACCAACAGCCCCTCCCATTCTCCCCCCAGATGATCCTCCCTGTTACTCCGACGGGGGCCCACCGCCCCCGGATCGGTTTTTACGGGGGGCTTTCCGGATAACCAAAAGGAAAGTCTGCGACCAGATTGGGAAATTGACCATAGACAACCCCGGGCTCCCCCCAAATCATTAAAAAGGGGGAATTTAAAAAAACTCTGCCCTAGTTGGAATTCCCAAAAGGCAGACGGGGAAGCTATTCAAGAACTAGCAGACAAGTACAAAAAGGTTTAAAAGGAAAAGGGGAACAGAATCCCGATCATTAAAATAAAGCCTTTTTAGATGCTGAAAAAAGGCTATCCCCAGAGGGGGGAAAAAAAACTAAAATATTGGACCCCAGAGAGGGAAGTTCCCCATAGCCCCTTTGCAGTCCCAAAAATCAATGGAACCCCACCCGGACCAAAATGTAATGCATCCTAGGAAAAGGGCCCTTTTGAAGAAAGAAACCAGCAGTGAAAGAAAATCCTGGAAAGGGGCAGCCTTTTTTGAACAGGGAAAAAAGATCCCCAAAAGTTGTGGGGAGCTTACAAAAGCCCGGGGTTTTGCCCAACCCCATCTAGAGGAAAACAGTTCCCCAGCAAGGAGAACAACTCCTAAAAGGGAAACACCCGGCCCCCTGATGGGTTTACAAGAAAAAAGCTCATGTCAATAAGTCAGGAAAAAGGGAAAAGAAGTCAAAGTGAGATAAATGCACAAAAAAAGAAGCAACAAGTGAACCCTGTATGGAGGTAGACATCCCCTGACTGAGCTGCGGGGAAACACTAAAAAACTCAATCGAAAAAGGGCCCCGGACCAGATGGAGTATCAAACAATTGCCCCAAACAAATAGGCCCAATTCCCGAGTCTTCCCCTCCAGTTTTTTAACAATAGTTGGAGACGGGGGGAAGTCCCAGACATCGGGAAAAATCCCCTAAATTTTTAAAAGGGTAAAAAAGAAAAAAAGGACCCCCAGAGCTACAGACCTATAAGTTTGCTTTTAAATTGCACTGCAAAAATGCTGGGAGAGTGATAACCACTGAAATCCCGTGGTTTTGAATCCCAAACCCTAAACTGGGTTAGCCCAGGCAGGCTGGGGAGCAAAAGAAGCACTGATGACCAAGTGGGGCCCCCACGGACGAAAATGGCTTCCAAAAAAAAGAAAACCCTCACAGTGTTCTTTTGACATGTCTAAGGCCTTGACAAAGTCTGGAAAAAAATGGTTTTCTCAAGCTCTTACGCAGTGGAATACAGGGTAGAATTTTTATTGGGGTAAAAAAACTTTCCCTTTCCCCTAGACAAACCCTCTGTAAAAATTTGGGTGGAACACAGTCCCAGATTAAAAAAACAGGGGGTCCCCCAGGTTTTTGGGGCTGCCCCATTGCTTTTCCTGGTATATATTAATGATCTGCCACAAACTCTGCCCAGGACCCTGTACCCTCCCATGCCCGATGATCTAGCTGTTTTACCCCCTCCAGTTTTTGGGTCCCGTCTTTAAACTCCAAGGGCCCGCCTGAAAAGCGTCAAAAGTGGGCAAGTTTGGGGTTAAAAATAAACCGGAGCAAAACTATAGCAACGCTTTTTTCATTGTAACAAAAGGGAAAAACACTTCAGAAAAAAAATTTAACGATGATATCTTTCCCCCCTTCCCCTTCTCCAAAAACCTTTTTTTGGGGGTTAAACTTGACAGTCTTTGACATGGAAACATCACATAATGGGGAAAAAAACAGAAAGGCCCGTAAAGGAAACAAAATTTTGATGCGGAAGGGTGGCTTTGGGAAATACCTGGGGGGTGATATTCCAATCCAGTCAGGTGTACCTGGTGCGGTTGAAACCCCCCTGGTATCATCATCGACATGGATATCAGCAGCCCATTCCAAAAAAAATCGATACTGGAAAAAAACACAAAACAGGTGTCTGCGGACTATTTTGGGGGCCTTGGAAATCTCCCCCAATTTAGAAATGGAAAAGGCAGCCAACAACCTTTGGAAGACAGAAGAAGGAAAAAAATGATTCTCAGACTGAAAGGATCAAAAAAATGCCTCCCATCCACTGCATAAAAAATGGCGGCAGAACAAAGGGAAAAGAAATAAAGCGCACAATTCAAACCACAAAAAACAAAAAAAAATAGGGAAAATCCTTTTGGGTTAACCCAAATCATAATTCCCCCTGAAAAATTGGGGTTTTTTCACCGGGGAAACCCGATCCCGGCCACTTAAAACCCCCCAACCTCCATCCCCAAATTTTTAAGCAAGATGCCGAGCCTAATCCCGGTGAAAAAAAAAAATTACAATGGAACATCTCCCTTACATGTTTTCCGAAGGCAGCTGGATAAAATTTACACAGATGGATCGGGGTGGGCAACCATGAATGGGGAGCAGGAGTGTACATTGGGGACCCCGATGCTACCATTGTCTCTGGGGTCCCACTGGGGGGAATATGTTCCAACTAAAAACAGAACTCAAACCCCTTTTGATGGCAGCACAGCCCTGAATAAGCTGCAAGCAGCTCCCCAAAAGATGGGTTTTCTTACAGACTCGGCTATTTTTCAAGCCTGGGGTAAAACCACTGACAGCACAGTACAAAAACTCGAGGCTAAACCCGAAAAGGCAGAAAATTTACTTGCAGTGGTTCCAAACTCAAATTCAGGCCAAATGAGAGTGCGATGTCCCAGCTAAGGAGGGCAGTGCCAAAAAGCAAATTTTCCAACCCCTTTTCTTTTTAAAGGTCCCAAAAAACCCCCCTTTCAAAAAAATCTGCAGTAGACGGAAAACAAACCACTGGATATGATTATGGGAAAGGGGCTCCCTCAAAAACCTAAGCAGAACAGAAGGTCATTATATTTCAAAATTTGCACCGGGCACTGCAGACTCAACAAACACTTATACAGACTAGGGGAAAAAGTCAAACCTCTCTGCCAGTGTCCCGCGGCAGAACAGACACCAGAGCATATCCCGCAAGACTGTCCCCTTTTGTGTGAGCTGAGAAGCAACATGTGGCCCACCCCGTCGACCTGAAAACTAAGCTTTTGGGGAAAACCCGACAGACCTGAAGCTGTTGCATTTTTGGGCCCCAGTAAAATTAACCATGACCCGAGATCCGCTGAAGAAGAAGAAGTAGTACATCGGGCTTTTAGGGGATCGGATGGAAAACTGAAGTTAATCAATAGAGCGATTTAGGGGGTTTGGAATTAAAGTTCTAAAAAGAACTGGATGTTTAGGGGACCCGGTGATTTTTAAACCACGGAACCATCAGTTTTATACCCTTCGACATTTGTTCAGGGAATTGACACCCCATGGGTCTGTGGGGGACGGGTTTTGTGACGTTCTTGTGATGGACAGTATTATTATTATTATTAGTGCAGTAACCAATAACCACGGAGGCAATCCATTCCTTGATAAACAATAAGGCATCGGGTGATGACAACATTACTACAGAAATGCTCAAAGCGCTGATGACCAACTATTAAGCCAGGTGCAAGAACTATTTAATAAAGTATGGGAAGAAGAATCTGTCCTAGATCAATGGAAGAAGGGAATAATTGTTAAGATCCCCCCAAAAAGTGATCTCAAAGATTGCAACAACTGGAGAGGGATCACCCTATTATCAGTAATGACCAAGACAAATTGCAAAATCATTCTTAATAGAATCAAAGGAGCAGTGGACACAATCCTGAGAGAAGAACAAGCTGGTTTTAGACCTGGGAGAAGCTGCGTAGACCAAATAATTACCCTACGACTAATTTTGGAGGAACATATTGAGAAGCAACAACCACTCATACTAAATTTCATCGATTTTTAAAAAGCCTTTGATAGTCTACACAGAATCTCTATGTGGAATATTCTGAGATGCTATGGAATACCAGACAAAATAATAAACATCTATGAATGATGGTTCACAGTGTGCAGTTCGCACTGATGGTGGACACAGCGACTGGTGTATGGTTGAAACCGAAGTAAAGCAAGGCTGTATTCTATCTCCGCTATTTTTGGAGTGGCCATTGACTGGGTGATGCGAAAATAGTGCAGGGCAGAAACTGACATCGATTGGGTAGAAAATAGTCAACTAGAAGATTTGGATTTGCAGATGATATTGCCTTGTTAAGTAGAAACAACCAAGATATGCAAAGAAAAACAGACAACTTATCTATAGCATCAAAAGTTGGACTGCAGATAAGCTATGAAAAAACAAATATAATGAAGACACCTATGGGGCAAGTAATGCAGATATCACACTGGAATCTAAAATGATAAAAATAACAGAGCAGTTCACCTATTTGGGTAGCAATTTTGATTGCACAGGAAATGTTAAAAAAGAAATTATGATACGAATTGGCAAAGCAACATCAGCTTTTAAAAGTCTAAATAAAATATGGAACTGCAAGTTATATAGTATTAAAACTAAATTACGAATTTTCAATTCAAATGTTGTATCAATCCTAACATATGCCAGCAGAGTTGGAAAATGACTAAAGATATAGAAAGCAAGTTGAATGCATTTGAAAATAGATGTCTGCGAAAAATACTGAATATAAAATGAAACGAATTCAGGAGAAGTGATGAAATCAGAGAAATGTCTGGTCAACCACTAGTGACAACTGTTATAAGAAGAAGAAGATGGAGATATGTTGGGCACACTTGAGGAGAAATGATCAACGAATATCAAAGCAGGCATTGAAGTGGTATGCAAAGGGTTCAAGAAAGAGGTCGACCTAAGGAGACCCTGAAACGAACTTTGCTGAGAGAGCCAGAAATATCGGTTTCAGTTCCATGGAGGAGATTGAGCGAGTTGCCCAGGATAGAGCGGTATAGAGAAATTACTTGCAGGCCTATGTAACGTATAACGGTACGAGAGGAATTATTATTCTTTCTTTCTTTTGTCCTTCTCTGCTTTTTTTGCCGCTAGGCGTAGCAGGTTTAACTGATGATCGGTTCCGAGATAATGCACGCTCGGTCGCTTGATATGCTGTAGTATTGTGGAGTTTAAGATGTCTGTAACTCCATCAACCCATCTTTTTCTTAGTCTGCCCTTTCCTCTTGATGATTCCATTTTCAGGTTGTACGCTCTTGCAACTGGTGTATTCTGAACAAGTGGCCAAACCATTTGAGTCTCTGTTTTCAATAAATCTAATAGCAGGTGTTGTTCCGACTGTTCTTCTAATTTCCTCATTTCTTATATGGTCTCTTCTTGTTTTATTTACTGCCTTCATCAGGCATCTCATTTCGCATGTGGTAATTTTCCTTTCTTGTTCTTTTGTCAGTGCCCATGTTTAGCTCTGGTAGCACAGTGTTGGTATAAAGATTGAATTTATAATCTGTCTTTTAGTCACTACTGGAATAGCTGGGTGTTTCAAAATTGGGTAAGCTGGTATGTAATGTTGTTGGCTTGCTGGATTCTAGTTTCGATCTCTCTGTCTAGTCTACTATCAGATGTGAAGATACTTCCAAGGTATTTGAATTCTCTCACCTGCTTTAGCGTTTGGTCATTTATTTTTATGTTGATATCTTTATGTTCTCTGCTTATAGTCATGACTTCTGTCTTTTGAATATTGATCTTCATGTTGTATTTGAGGCAGCTATTGTTGAGTAAGTTTATCACTTTATGTGTTCTTGAAGCTGTTCAATATTATTATGGAATATACACTGTCGTCAGCAAAAGAGCAGTTCATTTTGTTGGTCTGCGTTGAGTGATGCTTCATCTATTTTGGGGATACTATCCATGTATATAATAAAGAGGAGAGGTGATAAAACACATCCTTGTCGTACTCCTGATGTTACTGGAAACCAATTTGTGAGTCCAGCGCTTGTCTGTATGGCCTTTCACTTTCTATATATATGGCTCTAACACAGTCTAGCAGTGTTCCTTTTATTCCGTAGTTTTCGAGAACATCCCATAATATGTCTCTGTTAACCCTATCAAATGCCTTTTCTTGGTCTATGAAGGCTATATTCATTTGATTTTGTGTTCTATAGTCTTTTCACTAATTTGTCTTAGGGCAAATATTGCTTCTGTGCACCCTTTTCCTTTTCTAAACCCAAACTGTTGTGGGCTGAGTGCTGGCTCCACAATTGGTCTTATTCGTTGCTCCAGAATTCTTGCAAACATTTTTCCCACATGGCTTAGGAGGGAGATGCCTCTATATGTACTACAGTCTTGTTTTTACCTTTTTTCTTGGAATTATTATTATTTATTATTAACCCTTTGGACCCCAGCACATCAAAACAAAATTACCTCCCAAAAAACACTAAAAGGGGAATAACTCCTCAGAAAACGCAACATGTCTTTCTAAAAAATTCATAATAATAAAACTATTGCTTGTAGAACATTCAAATAATGAGCAACAATACTGTGAACTGGATAAAGTTTCACAAGAAACTTACAATGAGGCAATGAAATAAGACAAGTGCTGAAAATATGCTGTGAAAGTTGGAACAAAATGAAAAGTGAAAAATTTTAGAATAAGTTTTGTATAAAAAAATTGAAAATTTACTCACTCCGGTCAACTGTGGAGTGATGCATGGTATTTGAAAAGCACTCCCTTTGCACAGATGTATTTGGCAGAGGTTGCACCCAAAAAACTGACCTCAGGGCCTCTTCTTCTTCTTTTCTCCTTGCGCATGCCCTACACCAATAACAGGTTTTGGATTTTCCCAGCTCTTTTCTGACGTTGATCAGCGTACAAATTCGTTTGATCTGCCATAAATTCAAAAAACTGCTCCTAAAAAATTAAGCTGAAATAATCGAATGGTTCTGCACCCTCCTCTAGTGTATGAGAAGGCCCACTCTCTTCCATAAATGGCTCCACAACTACTGGGGAAGTGGTATCACTCCAACCATCCCTGTCAACAAC
Organism: Arion vulgaris; assembly: GCA_020796225.1. Classification (NCBI taxonomy): domain Eukaryota; kingdom Metazoa; phylum Mollusca; class Gastropoda; order Stylommatophora; family Arionidae; genus Arion; species Arion vulgaris. The sequence goes on from JADZMA010001756.1 coordinate 10,482, forward strand.
GGGCACAGGGCCTGTCTCCTCGATGTCGGAAGAAAAATCCTCTAAATCTAATTGAACATCGTGGTCGACAGGTTCAGCTTCGTCGTCACTGGACAATTCAACATCACTCTCAGAATCACAAGATCTAATGTAATCCCCTATCTCACCTAGCTGCATGAAATGTCCCTCAAACTCAAAGTCCTCACTTTCACTATCGGTATTGAAATTAGAAGCCATTTCCAAAAAAAATTTAGAACTACGAAGCACAATTTATAAAATTCACAAAGAAATACTACCTCCGATCAGTTTTCGGCGTGAAATAAGGAAAATTTCCCGCGGTTCGTCCTACTTATAGGTCACAGTTCAAGCTATATAAAATTTGGACTTCTCGTTTTATTTAGCGAATTCTTCTGAAACAATATAAAAAACCCGTATATTTCCGTATACGGCGTCCTACGGTAAACCTGCATATTTCCGTATATGGCGTCCAAAGGGTTAATAACCAATCCAGACAGTAAAAGGTATTCGAGTACCGAATATCTACTATTCGCATGTCGCTACTCCAGAGCGGATATGACCCATTTTACATATCCAGATATGAAAATCGATAACCAAGCTCTTCGATCTTCTAATCAGTACTACTCTTGGACAAATCAAGACGCCAATTAAACTAGCTTTGCACATTAATAGTTTTGCAAAATACTGTAGCACACTGAATCTATTTGTTTATATAACGTACTTTGTAAAACTACCAATAAAACGTCATTTTAGCTTAGTCTAGTACTAACACTAGTAATTTTGTTTTATTGGTCCTGAGAAGTGATATTATTTCTGCAGGAACGCCCTTTTTCATTGTCCTGAAACGCAAACGGACATCTGTCACTTTTCGTTCAGTTAATTTGCTGGTAATTTACGTATATCAAAAACATTTTGATTATCACTTTTTGAATAATTGTTGTGTTTAGTAAGTTTTTCGAAATTGCTATTTAATACTTAATTATAATGAATACTAAGTGAGAAAAACAAATGGAGGATACAACCCAGAGCAGGACAGTGTAAATAGTAATAAAATAGTACAGAAAAGCACAGACCACAGTCTTCAGACTTAGAACGGGACACTGCAGTCTCAGAGCACACCTTCACAGAATGGGTCTCAGGGACTCGGCAACCTGCACCTGTGGAGCACCAAAGCAGTCCCCAGAGCACATCCTGCAAGACTGCCCTAGTCTGAGTAGTGAGAGATTGGAGATCTGGCCAACAGAAACAACACTACAAGACAAACTATGGGGAACCGGTGAAGACTCAGCCTACGCCTGTTTATGACACATACCGGAGTAGTCACATAGCAAAAGTTGATAGCAGAAGAAGAATAAAACTAAGTAAAAGTTAATACTAGCAGCTAGTTAGACACTGGTACTTAACTAATACTATTACTTGCTTCAGTCGCTTGCTAGTTTGCTAATTTAGTATCATAATTGTCATTTAGTCTGCATACTGTTGTTGCCATTATCAAACACTAAGTGATTATAAAGAATCTCACCTGAAGCTATATAAAGAGAGCCTATTATTATATTTTGTCATCAGCATTATAGTCATAGTGATTGTCTGTTGATTACATAGTATAATAGTAGTGTTCATTGATATCTAGTCCTGTATTTAAATGCCATCTGTACTTGTGTGGTGCCGGGGTCCATACGAGAAGCAAAGAATAGTACCATTGTGACATATAAGTCGTAAGAGGCGACTGAGGTAGAGGCCCAGGAATGATACCTAGTAAAAAAAAAGCATCACAGAAATCGGATGTTGGCCTACTTGTAGGCTCATAACTGGCACAGCGTACAATCACTCTCATGCTCATATCACACAGAGTGGTTAACAAGTGGTAGGTATGGACGTCAGAAGAATGCCATCTACAAAAGTCAATGTCTAGTCCATTTAGCTGGATTTTTGCAACATTTGTTGTCAGCTGTGTAAATGTTAATCCACATGGGTCATAAAAGGATTCTGACATACATTCAGGGTCTGACGTACCTGTCCCTAAACATTGTGATTGTGCATCAGTCCTTTCTATCAAAAAATTAGTTTTCCAGTTCACTGGTCAAGGCTTAACCCTGATTTTTGCAAAGAGTATCATGATTGAAAAGTCTACTCTGTTATACACATACTCCAGGTCAATCACCACAGTGATAGTCTCTTGTTCAGATTGGAATTCTATGTAAACATCATTAGCAAACATGCCAGTATTATTCCAAGTCCCTTTCATTGGCCGGTAGTTACCTAGGGTATCATGAAGGATGTGGTCTCCTGTCTAAATGGCACATTGTCTTTCTGGCCACTATCTTCAGTAATTTGCTGTATGGATTTTACAAGTTGTGCATGAGCAGTCTGGGATCCTTGACATGTTTATGGAATGGGTCATAAATAGCTATGCAGTCAATCTGCACAAGTACCACAGTATTCTGTACAGTGTTGTTGAGTGCTATCACATTCGTATTTATACCCATCTTTTTGAGCTGTTTGGTGTAGTGATACTGGACACCATAATCCCCCTACTGTTGGTAATATAAGGAGGAATGTTTAAAATCTCATTGCATTAAGCCTTTTCTGCCTGAACTAGAAACTCAATTCTAGTTAGAAATAAAGAAGGAGTTATTAAAGCTTATTTGAGTGCTTGAAAGTCATTTTTACATAAACAGTATTATTTTAATATTGTATATTGTAACTGAACAAAATGAATACAAATATTACTATATTTGATAATATTTTTAAATGTGTTTTATAATTTATATATCTCTCAATATTTCCAGACTGCAATGATAAAAAAATACTGCCACAGATCCAAGTGTAAAATAAAGCAAGAGCTAGTTTATGAGGTGGGTGGGGTTTTTAAAACTATTTTGAGATTTGATATGATTTTTTTAAAATTTCGAATTTTTTACTAGGTAGAAAGATAATGTAATTCCACAACATTTAGAACCGTTAGGGGTTGAGTTTTTAAAGATGTCACAGAAGGGCCATGTATTGAAGGTGATGTTTTCATTTTTTTCAACTTTTTTCCAAATTTGGGCAACGAGTCAGGTACCTTTTTTTTTTCTGTTGAGCTGACTGAGAGTTTAGAAAAGAAACAACCTCAATTTTTGATTAAAAAGCAAGATCTAACTGTTGAACTAGGTATAGTTCTGAGTTTTTTTTATATGAAAACTTAAAATATTTTATATATAACATTGCCCATCATTGTTTCTTCCGGGATGAAGAAAGTTCTGAATAAAAGTTCCACTGTCAAATGAGAAATAAAACTAGAAACAAAATACAGTGAGTTTTGTGGTTTATTTCAATAAATATAGAAAATTTTAATATAACTTGTGAGTAAAAAAGGAATTTTTTTCAATATTGTGAAAATTCTATTGAAGTAGAAAAAAATTTTTAGATTTGTATGTTGGGCTAAGGGGATTTATCCTATTATTTGATTTGTTTATTGATTTTGTTGAATTTTGTTAGTTTTCTTCCATTTGATGACAAAATGCTCCTATGTAAAATTTTTGTCTTGTTTAATTAGTTTGTCGTGGGTATTTTATCTGTCTCATGCCCATATACTGAATGCCTGTATTTATTTCATTGACAGAAATAGAAGGGACATAATAGATGTCAACATACAACTGGAGCACAAGTAAAAGTGAGTTTTTTTTTTAATTTGATTGTGAAAATATCAAGCTTTTTTAAAGAACTTAATGTGAGAAAGCAAACCTTATAGGGGGTTGGGGTTTTTCAGATTTTTAGGGGTTTACGACTTTTTAACAGGAAGATTGCATTTCCCGTCTGTCACGCAACCCTATAAGAAAGAGATCATGCACACATCCTAAACAGATCTGGATTTTTTTTGAGGAACTGCAGAGGCAGAACTATCCAAGAAAGCAGGGAGAGACAGAGAAAAGTGGAGAACAACTGTTAAGCCCTGTCCCTGAGGGTGAGAGAAAAAAGGATTTTTATTGCAAAAAAAAAAAGACAAAGCAATTTGTTAAAAGATTTCATCTGAAATTGGGGCAGAGCATCTTTCTGCATAATGTATTTGATATTGCTCAAATTTGTTTTTTATAAGTTGTCATTTGTGCATAACAAACAAATTTACTTCACATTTTTAAATTTAAACTAATCATTTTGATATCATATCAAATATTTAATTCTTTCTTCAGCGACTCTATCAGCGCTTTTAAATTTTCTGTACCACAACTGGGCAGACAGCTTCAGGTCTGTCAGGGTTTCCCCCAAAACTTAGTTTTCAGGTCGACTTTTGGCCACATGTTGCTTTCGCCCCAAAGAGACAGTCTTGAGGATATGCCGGGCTGTTTTGCCCGACACTGGCAGAGAGCTTTTTACTTATTCCAGTCATAAGTGTTTGTTGAGTCTGCAGGTCCCGGGGAGTCAAAAAATGACCGGTCTGTTCTGTTGGTCTTTGAGGGGGTTTTTTCCCTAATCATATCCCGTGTTTTCTTCCAGTCATGCAGATTTTCTCTGTATGAGGGTTTTGACCCCTTTAAAAGACAAGGGTTGGAAATTTTCTCTTGGCACTGCCCCCTTAGCTAAGACATCAGCACTCCATTGCCTAATGCCACAGTGAGATGGAACCATGCAAGTGAATTTCCCTTTCTGAAAGCTGACAAGTTTTCCTTTAGTTTTTGTACTGTGTGTCAGTGGATTTAGCCCCCAGGGGTTGTATAGCTGATAAAAGAGTCTGAAGAAATACCATCTTTCTTTCAGGCTGGCCCTTTT
>JADZMA010001757.1:0-15225 GCA_020796225.1 Arion vulgaris
TGATTTTTGTCATTATGCAACCATGATATCTACAAATTTTTTCTAAATGTAATCAGTGCAATAAAAATGTTATATTTTGTTTTTTGTAATTATATAATTTTATATTTTATTTATTTATTTGTATCCATGGATACGATGATCAATCAAGGATATCATGGAGAGACGCCGGATACCACATTTGTTCAATCAATGAACTAGATTATCTGTACTTCTCTTATTTTGTATTTTCATTTCATGAGAACGTCTACTTCTTCATTCTATTTTATTAATGTTTTGTTCTTATCTAATCATTACTTCAATGTATTACGTACAATGTAGTTTTTGTTTTAAATTGCTTATATAATTTACATTTGTACAATGATATATATAGGTTAATACAGTGGTGTTCAACATAAAAGCAGCGTCGATATGTTCAAGAAGCCTTCGCTTGTCAAGTGAGCGAATACATGGTCATATATTTATGACAATGAAAAAGTGATCATTACAGTAGCTGACGTAAAGTACGTCAATAGTAAGCTGTATGCTTTTGCTTACATCAGGGTGTAATTAAAATTGATGGCAGGAAGGTATGTGTGATGAACAAATATGCTCATGTCTTGTCAACATTCCGCAGTATGGGCTGTGAATCTGTCACCACAAATATGAACAAATATGCTGTCACTTGTCTTGTCAACATTTCGCAGTGTATGGGCTGTGTGTCTGTCAACACAAATATGAAGAAATATGTCATGTCTTGTCAATATTCCGCAGTATGGGCTGTGAGTCTGTCATACAAATATGAACAAATATGTCATGTCTTGTCAACATTTCGCAGTATGGGATGTGTGTCTGTCAACATAAATATGAACAAATGTGTCATGTCTTGTCAACATTCCGCAGTATGGGCTGTGTGTCTGTCAACACAAATGATGAAGCAACATATGCAATGTCATGTCTTGTCAATATTCACTGCAGTATGGGCTGTGAGTCCGTCACCACAAATATATAAAATTCGTCGATCTCGTCATCAGGAGCTGTGGTTGTTGGGGCGTATGCTTGTATTATTGTTGATCTTTCTATTTTTGTTGTAATCTCATCGCGATGAGTCGGTCGTTGATAGAATTGTAACCAAGTAATGTTGTGGATATTTTCTTTGCCAAAATGAAACCGACTCCACTCTGTCCACTTTTGCCTTCCCTGAGTATATTACTTGTCCCTCTTGAGGTTTTAAAGTGCCTTGGCCAGCCCATCTGTGTTCGGTTATTCCAAGTATAGGTGTTTTCGTTCTCTCCATCTCATTGCAAATCATGTGGAGTTTGCCATGGTAGAGACTCCTACATTCCATGTTCCTATTCTCAATTTCTTCCGTAGTCCAATGGCAGGTCTTTCCCAGTACAGTCGGGCTTTTGTCTGTCATCACAGTACTTAATATATACATAATTAATTAATCAATATATATATATATAATTAATTAATTTATTGCTTATCATCTTTTTTCACTTCCAGCTGTTTGCATTTATTTCGATATTTGTTTTAGTCACATATTTTCATTGTAGGGCCGTTCTGATATTATTGTCTAATTCTATATGGTGTGTGTCGTGTAATAAGTAAATTTCTTCACTTCTATTATATTATTTACTGTGTATTGTTATTGTTTTTTATTGTGTAAATCTAAAGTACTTTGTTTTTAGATGTTTCACCAATTTTGGAATGCAGCAATGTACAGTACTTCAATACTGGAGATGCAACCTTGCCATCAGATATTGTGTATTCGCCCGATACAGCGCATATGGAATGTGTTTAGACGCAGATCGTGTCTGACTTATGTGGTCCATGTCTCACCTATCATACACCCAGAGGTTGAGAACTCAGGCCTTATATGCTTGTGTCTTAGTGTTTCTTGTAGTGTTCTATTTTCCCATACAGGCTTTGATAAGTTGATATATCATGGATGCCTTTCCTATGCAGTTGTTAAATTAATCATCGAGGGAGAGGTTGCTGCTGATGACATGGCCACAGTATGGAAAGAGTTTGACTACTTCGAGCGTATGACTACCAATTTAATAGATGGGACTCTGCTAATATCTTGAAACATTGTATTTGTTTTCTTTATTCTGATTGTCAGGCCAGATTTGTGAATGCTGCAGCAAAGCAACTGTCCATGTTACCAGTCAGTCTCTTCGGATGGTAATGCTGGTCGTCGGCGAACAATGCTCTGTGGTGACATTTGACTTATTGTTTGCTTGAGTTGCGCCATGTTGATAATTAGATCTTGTATGAAGAAAATACATCTTCCTGATTAGAAAGCATGGAGAGAAGTAGGAAAAATATCACAAAGAGGCTGCAACACCCCTGTTACCCGCTTTGTAGGAAAAGGCGGAGGAGGTCCATCAAACATCACTGACCTTCATGTTGTTATAGAATGATCATGATTTAAGCATGTAGGATGGCAGACTTTTTCACAAGCTTGAAGAGGCCAACTCTACACTGGTCAAATGCCTTTGTTAGATCATAGCTAATGTATAGTGATCTTTGTTCGCGACATTTCTCTGCAGTTCTCTCAAGAAGAATATCAGCAATAGTGGATCTGTTGGATCTAAATAGAATTTGTGCTTCAAGTGTGTATTCATTTTGATTGCTTTTGAAGCATATTTATTACTACACGTGCGAATACCTTCCCCACGATGCTAAGCAGCAAAATACCAAAGTAATTGTTACAGTCACCAGTATAGAGCTTTATTTTTGTATTATGTGATGATGTTTGCATCTATCATGTCCTGAGGTACTTCTACCTCCCACATCATAAGCACAAGAATCCATGTAGACTGGTCAGGGGTATTATTTAGCCCATTTGAGTACACGGTGGGAGGCCATTTTTCCAGTTGCATTCATTTCGAGAGTGAAATTGCAATATTGATTTCTGCCACTAATGGAATCGGGAATAAACTGTTAAATTGACGGAAGAGTAATTGCATCGAAACGATGTCAGTGATTATATATTGGGTGGAATATAGTTCTAGATAATGTTGCATCCAGTAAATTTGTTATTTTGCTATCGTTTCAACTGTTTTTTTTTTTAAGAGGTGCAGTCGTTTTGATAGTTGGCCAAATGTTTCGGGACCCTTCGTATATCCCTCTTGTTTTAGTATCAAAGTACAGCTGAATAAGTCTGCATAACCCTGCCAGTAGTCATTTGCAGTGTCCTGATGTTTTTTGTGCAACGCTTTCAAATTGAAGCCCAAGAAGTAACTTGACACTGGGATTTTTTGGATAGTCCGTTCAACAACTCATGCCCACAGCCCAACGGAATTGTAGAAAAACCATCTGTTCCACAGTAGGAAACTTTGCACCCAATCTTAGAATTACACCGATCAAAATCTGATGGAAGAATTATAAAAACCTGGATTTTGTAATATAACGGTTGCCTGTGATGTTGTCGGCATATTTGGCTAGTCTGAAACGAAATTTTAGTTTTTACAGTAAACAAACACATATGACATTTGATGACAAGTCTCATTCAGACGTGTATCATCTCAGCTTATACATGGGGGCCAATGTTGATACTTGCAATACAGTCATGAAATAACAAGAAATGTAGACATAGTTGTATTATTGTTTTTAAATAACTTATATTACGTTAAAGTTAGCTGCCATGTCATAATGCATCCCCTTTCATCAGATTGGGCTAGTTAAAGAAGTGCATTCATAATGCCATCCCCCTTTTAGTCCAGACTTGGTACTGGCATTGGCGGAGCTCAAGTAGTAGAATGTCCCTTGCGGAACGTCGCATTCATCACAGCCCGCCTGAAAAGCTCTATGTCTTTGCAAGTTCCCCCCTGCCTCTCAAAGCGTCATGGTCAAGGTTTTTTTGATGTCCTGCTGCCATCTTCGTCTTGGTCGTCCCCCGCCTCGTTTTCAGAACCATGCCCCATTGCCTTTTCTCCAGACCACTGTTGGGGTTTAATGTGGCAAAAAAATTTCATCTTCCGGGGCATGATGTTATTTATGAACCAATGCCCCCTTGATATTCAGGTTCTATAGAAAGTCTTTGTTTTTTTCTCTGTCCAGGGTGTTCTAAGAACTTTTATATAGCACCTGGTTATGCGGAGCTACTGGGAAAAACCTTTTCAAAATTGCTACTTTTTCGTTGCAATGTGTGTGTTAACATATGGGGGAAATATCATATAATAAAATATATCTTCTCTAGTTCTTGTATATTGTAGTACAGCTTCAGCCCAAGTGCTTCTGGATCGAAAAAAAAAACAGACTAGAGAGCATATATTTAAAATATCTACACGTTGTGAAATTGAACGTTTATTTATTTCAAACTTTCCCTTCTATCTTATATTCTCGAATAATTTGACAAAAAAAAGGTTTTTTGCAGAAAATTTATTATTTTTTTAAAATTTTGAAATTTTTTGCCTTTAAAAAATTTTCGAAATTCTGATAATCACCCTTTTCTTTATAAGATTTTAAAAACCCCTTTAATACAAAAAAGGACTTTTAAACCCTTTTAAAGAAGAAATTTGGTTTTTAAAGGGGGGAATTGTTAAAAAAATTTTTACCAAAGTTTTTTTGGGAAATTTGGGAAAAATTTAAAATTCGATTTAAAACCTTTTTCTCACAGTTTTTTTGGGAATACTGAATGAAAAAATTTCCAACAAAAAAAAAAAATTTTTAAAAACCCCATAGGAAGTGTCTTCCCTGTTTTGGGAAAAAGGCTTTTTTGAAAGGAAAAACAAGGTGTATTTTTTGTTTTGGTTTGGGGGTCATTGTTTGGGGAGGGAAAATTTGGGGGGGGAAAAACTAGATCGTTTGGGTAAAGTAACCTGAAGTTTGGTTTGGTGTTTTTTTGTTAAAAAACAAAAGTTAAAAGAAAACAAAAATTTTAAAAATCGTTGCCCAATAATATGAAAAAAAAAATTTTGGGCCCTTTGGGCGTTGAAAACCCGGAATTAAAATTAAAAAAAAACAAATTTTTTACCATTTGAAGAAAATTTTTTGGGGAAAAAAAAAATTATGAACGAATTAAAAGCAAATCAGCTTTTAAAAGTCTAAAAAAAATATGGAACTGCAAGTTATATATAAAAAATAAATTTTAAAAAAAAATTAAATTTTTATCAACTAACATATCCAGGGGAAGTTGGAAAATAAAAAGAAAAAAAAGGGTTGAATGCTTTTTTAAAAAATGCCTGCGAAAAATAATAATAAAATGGAACAAATTTCAGAAGGATAAAATCAGAGAATGTCTGGTCAACCACTAGTGACAACTGTTATAAGAAGAAGATGGAGAAGGGGGACCCCTTGGAAAAAATAAAAAAAAAAAAGGGAAGGGGGTGAAAGGAAAGAAAAAAAGGGGCCCAAAAAAAAACTTTCTGAGAGAGTTCAGGCCGGGCTAGTTCCATGGAGGAAAGGTGGGGTTGCCCAGGGAAAAGCGGTATGGGGAAATTACTTCAGGCCCTTGTAACCATAACTGAGAGGAATTATTATTTTATTATTTTATACATAATCAAGTTTACTTTTGTGTTATAGTATATCTTGTAAAATGCTAACAAATATAACAGTCAAAGTAAAAAATTTCACATTTTCACTTTTTATTTAAAATTAGGGAATATTGAATGTATAGTTAATTATAGTCATGTTAGTTTTAGAATATTCAAATACTACAGTTGAACAAACAAATATTTTTTAATTTACTTTAAGGTTTTGTAACAGCCCCTTTAAAAAATTACCAAAACAGTTAAAACAAAAAATGAAGGTTTAACTAACCTAATATAATCGATACCGATATATCTTTTCTAAAAATGAGATTCTACTTATATAAACAATCAAAAAACAACTCCATTAGAAAAAAAATACAAAATACAAACACTGAGTAAATTTTTGTTTTTTTTTATTGTTTTGTTAGAGGGGTAACTTTTTTTTTAGCCTTTAGAAAGTTAGTTGTCTGGGCCCGTTGGGAAATTTTAAAGGACCTTTTTCCAAAAAAGCAGAACCAAGAGATACGAGAAAATGGGGGATTCCTGTCATAAAAAAGATCTTAAAAGAACATTCCATTTCTTGTCCTGCATACCGTTCGGGATAAAGAAATCGACCAGAAATGCCATTGATGGTTACTTTTAAACTCTAAACAAAAACATTTTTATAAATAAAACACACAAAAAAAAAATGACAAAAAATATATTAAGAAAATACTCAGAGGTTTGACTATCAAATGTCTTTAAAAGGATTAAAAATTTAATAAACGCTCTCCGTTATCAAGACTGGGAAAAAGAGGAATTTCCCCCATATAATAAGCGACGCAAACACCCTGAACAAGATATAAAAATATAAAATAGTTTCAGAGAACAAAACTGGGAAAATTTCCTGTTTGAATTTTTCGAGGAAAAAATTAAGACCAACGAGAATAAACATCAGAAAGAAAAGGAAAGAGAATGTTTGAAATTTTTTAATCCATTTTTCACAATACAACAATACTGACTTCCAACTATTCCAAACATACATGGGTATATCCGTAGTTGAACGTCCATTCTTTTCAAACTTGTTTTTTACTAGAAAAAAGAATTGGAAAGATTTTTTTGTTTCCGTCTGTTCGTCAAAACCCTTTTGGAATCTTTTTTACTTTAGGGGAAAGGGGTTTAGTCAAATATTTGTTCTGTTATAGACTTTATGTAGTAAAAAAATTATATAGAACTATTTCATGTGTTTGTTATGTAGCACAGTTCAAAGCAAACCCTTTAACGTCTTCCTGCTAATTTATTAATATTATAATCAATTAAATACAGTATTATCTGATTTATCATAGTTCGTAACGTTTTAGCAAATCAAGACAAAATGAGAATGGACGCTTTAAATAACCATCAATGTTTCATCTCGTAATCAGACAAAATGTTAACTAGAACATAACATTTGATTTCAACATTCGATAAATTGTCAGAGATTTCTGTAAACTGAGAAATACAATAGACATGTGTAACCATAAATCACGCTCGCTGTAAGAACGGCAAGTCTGTGTTTGAATAATTATCTGTAGAATTTCGTGCATTATTTTATCACATTTTCTCTGTGTTTTAGTGACATTGATTTCACTGAATGTGTTCATTTTAAAATAAATGAATATTTTCTCTCTGACTGAAAAGTTAATTGCTAATAATTAAATGTGAACCGCCATGTCTAATTTGCAACAGTTAAAAACTGTAGGACGCTTCAACGAAGGTCAAAACACTGAGAATGTGATCGAGAAATTGTCTAGCAGCAATTAAGATTACATTTCAAATATATTTCCTTTTGATGCAGTGAAAATAATAACTCATGATTTATCACGATCAATTTGCATAACATTTATTCATTAACAAGTTTGGCGAGGTAAAAAAAAAAAAACATTCAAAGGGACATAATCATGAAATTATGAAGACACTCGGAATCACTAAGTTGTCTGTATTGAATGACAAAATCATAATCTTTAACACTTGTAAAATAAGATTCACTATGAATATGACAAAGTGAAACATGAAAGATGTCACTTGTTATAAATGCAAGGTATGTTTATGGAAATTGATAAGAAACGACGAAATAAATCATTAAGTAATGTGATAATTCATGTAGGTAAATTAAAGTGTTCTCTTTTTATTCATCATAGTTACCTTTTACTATAACTTTCTATATAATACCAACATTAATCTTCTGTAGTAGTCAATCTGGTGTGAGAAGACAAGACAGAAGCACGTGATACAGTAGTAACTGATTCAACAGATTTACAGGAAATGTTGAAACTTCATGCTAGTTTCTTTAAACTTGTTTCCTTTTCTCGAGTTGTTTTATGTCTAACAAAACTTGTATCTAAATGTTTATAAATAATATAAAAATAGAAGCGATCAGTATTATTAATATTATTAAACTATTTAATTAACTATGATAGAAGATATTTTATTTATAATTATATGTATATGTGTTTGCTGGTTTGTTAATATGTATTATTATTTTCTGCGAACATATTTATAATTTTTCAAAAATAACAATTGTCTATGTTCGTTGAAATTAATATAACTAAAATGTTTGAATGCTCTAGAAAATAGATAAACAGTAAAATAAACCAACACCACAAGGACACTGTAGCCACTAAGTAAAGTAATGGAATCAAAAAAATAATGAATGTTTATGTAAGGTTTAAGGTAAACAGAATGTATGTAATATCCCAGAAAAAAAAAATACCAACATGTTGGCAGGGACTGGAGGGACAGTATAGCAGCCCTACTAAACACAAAAATAACATAAAAGAATAAAATAATCCTCGCAAAGTTCAAAATGGACACGGGGTAAAAACAAAACGGAACATTTAACCCACAGTCCGACAAATTAAATTCAAAAACAGAAAAACAGACGGCAACATTTAGACTTACAAGGGAGCACATCGGCACAAGGAACATTATCATCGATTAGGTTTAAGGGTGGGGCCAAAACACATCTGTGGAATACCAAGACACATCTGTGGAGAAAAAAATCAACAAACACATCGTGGAGCATCAAAACACATCTGTGGAGCACCGAAACACATCGGTGGAGCATCAAAACACATCTGAGGAGCATTGAAATACATATGTGGAACAACAAAACACAGCTGTAGAGCATCAAATCAAATCTGTGAAACACCAACACAAATTAGTGGAGCACCAAAACACATATGTTGAGCACTAAAACACATCGGTGAGCACCAAACACATCTAAAGAACACCAACAAAATCTGTGAAAGAATAAACACAGCTGTGGAGCCCCTCATTTAGCAAAACACATCTGTGGAGCACAAAAACACACCCTCGTAACACCAGAACACATCTATAGAGGACCAAAACGTATGTATGGAACCTCAAAACACAAATGTGAAAGATCAAAACACATCTGTCGCACTAAAACACACATATGGAACAGCAAAATATACACTTGGAGTACCAGCACAATCCCAGATCACATCAAACAAGACTGGATACATGATGTGAAGAAGAAAACAAGAATAAGTAAACAAAAAAGATGGATACATGAGGGAAGAACAGAATAAACAAGATGGATACATGATATGAAGAACAGAATAAACAAGATGGATACATGATATGAAGAACAGAATAAACAAGATAAAGATGGATACATGATGTGAAGAACAGAAAAACAAAAAATAAACAGATAAAGATGGATACATGATGTGAAGAACAAAAAATAAAAGAGGATAAAGAGGGAAAAAATAAAAAATGAGGGCATATGAATAACGAATAAACGAGATAAAGGTGGATACATATGATGAAGGATGACTTAAACATGACAGCAAACGAGTTATACCATTTGACCAATGATATAGAACAATACTAATGACAGTTAATATCGATACAGTTCTGTACAAGACACTCTACAGCGTGTTTCCAATTTTGTTTGTGCATAGCTCACCTAAGTCTTTCTAAATGCTTATGCCCTATGTAACATATACATCATTTTTAATATTCAAAACTGATAAGTTCACTGACGAAACGTAAATGATAGATTTTAGGAAGAAATCACTAGGAAATTGTTGGGGAAATACGTAAGTTAAATTTCAAATGATTTTAGTGAAATATTGTTCTGTATAATTTGAATTATCAGCAGTTATTTTACTCATTTACTATGCTGAAATTAATAAATATAACATCAATTATAACTTTAAAAAAAGGTATGTGTTAAAATTAATTTAATGTGAAGTGGAGTAAATGTAGACTAAAAAATGCATATTTTACATAAATACCATATTTTGTTTCCTCTGACAAATTATCCCACCTTTACAATCAAATTACCTCCTCCTCATGTGGGGCGTGAGCTCCACTTTAGAAACAGCGGCTTACAGAACGATGATGATGAGTTTGTTGAATATAAACTGTAACTAATGAATCTCAACATTTTTTAAATTTGTAATTTGTTCCCGATCTTATTGTTATATTTATCGATGCATCAAATGAAGAAGACACATTGCTTATGTTAGAGAAGTATTTCGAAACTCTGTTATAACAGAGAAATTGTGTATGGGACAAGCTCTACTGAATGAATGAATTGATTAAGTTATTTGTGTCTAAAATTTATTTTGTCAAGTAACATTTGATATTAACACAACACTTGTGTCAATAGTCCAAATTTGTGTGAAATAACATTTGATATCAACACAACACTTTTGTCAATAGTCCAACTTTGTGTCAAGTAACATTTGATATCAACACAACACGTGTGTCAATAGTACAACTTTGTGTCAAGTAACATTTAATATCAACACAACACGTGTGTCAATAGTTCAACTTTGTGTCAAGTAACATTTGATATCAACACAACACTTGTGTCAATAGTCCAACTTTGTGTCAAGTAACATTTGATATCAATACAACACTTTGTCAATAGTCAACTTGTCTCACATTAATTGGTTTGTTTTAAATAGTTTAATATTTACCTGTAGTTTATTTATGTTAAGTGTTGTTATAAATTGTTTAATGTAAACATTCACTTTTATTTGATAATATTGTAACTTTTAAGTTGTTAACAGTAACATTGTTGTATCTATTTGTACAAGAACATTGGTTAAATACAGAGAGCTAGAGACAAACATGATAAAGTTAATTGTATCATAAATAAGTATTTATATATGTGTGTGTGTGTATATAGGTGATTGTGTGTGGGATTGTAGCTTATTGATGTGTTTATCCTTTGGTATTTGTGTATATTATTAAAATAATTAAGTACGGATGTTCTTATTGGTGTGATTAAGGATTGTACAAAGTAAAATATCCTTCGACTTAATCACGACTTTGCTTTCTTTTTAAATCAGGTTTTAGTTTTCCCATCGAACCCTTTGCCAGATCCACGCTAAACAATTTACAACCAAACTGTCCGCAGCGTGATTTGAACTCAGAACGTCGAAGTTAATAGACCGAGTCACTATCCCCTAGGCCACAGACGCCTCAAACATTATTACAGACAACTAATACTACAACAACCGAGCACGACACTTGTATCTTTAGGAGTTATTGTTTTAATAACTTTGGTACATAATTGTTTGACTGACGACAAATGTCGTTGATGTTTAATGTCAATATATGTGTATGTGCTTATTGATGTGATGTTGTATTTGTATGTGTGAACATTATTAACATTTAATGTATGTATGTATGTGGGCTTATCTCTTCGAAGTTCTTCAAATTTATATATGTCGTTATATATGTTCTTATATATGTTATTACATCATTAAAATAAGTATTTATATATATGTGTGTGTGTGTATATATAGGTGACTATGTGTGGTATTATACAGGGTGTTCAACTTAAAAGCGGCTTCAGTGATAAATATAAATTTGCCAGGTACGCATTGCATCTCGTATATTTACTATTTACCAGTTCTACTAGTTCGTCATATCGTCAGCTCGTCATTCGAGATAGCTCTAAAAATGCAGTTTTCTATTCAAGAAAGAATTACTATTGTAGAATATTATGTCCGCACCGGATCCATTAAGAAAAGACAAGAAATGCCCCTGAAAGGTTTCCAAATTCCAAAATTATGCAAATTGCAGCATACAGAGGTTAGTATCGAAATGGCGTTCAACAGGATTTGTAGCTTATGCCAAAAGGCGTAGATTACCATCAGTCAGGACTCCAGAGGCTGTCGCTGATATTCAGCAGAGAATTCTAACAAGTCCCCAGAAATCTTTGCGTAAATTAGCACAACAAAGCAGTCTGAAAGTCACATCATGTCGTAGTATTATTCACTCGCTACATTTCAAACCATATCGTGCAACTTGTACACAGGAGTTGAAAGAGGAGACAAAGAAACGTGTCGATTATTGTCACTGACTTCTCAAGAAGATTGTCGATGGTGAATTGGACCCATTTGCGTACTTCATGAGTGACGAAGCATGGTTTCATTTGTCTGGTCAAGTTAACTCACAGAACACTCGATATTGGTGCACAGAAAATCCTCATCACCTGCATGAGAAATCATTACATGACCCTGAAATCGGGTATGGTTGCTGTTTCGAGAGTCGGATTATTTAATATTTTTTGACACGAACGTTAACACTTTAAGTATATATTTGATTGTTTGAAGAGTTTTATTCACAGTTAAATAATGTTGAGCGAAGCTTTTTTCCAGCAAGATGATGAACTTTGTCACACATCTAAATTATCACTATCCATGTTAAAACTTTCACAGAGGAAAGGACTGCGAAAATTTGACTCACGCTCCCGATTTATCTACGTGATTTTTTTTCATGGGATTTGAAGGGGTGTAAAAACAAACCTCAATTGGATGAACTAAAAAAAAATTTTCAAACGGGGCATCCAAAAAATTGGGACCTTTTTTGACAACTTTACATGAACATGATTAGAACCCAAACATGTATCAACGAAATGGAGACCTTTTTCCATCTTTTTGAAACCCAGAATGTTGTGTGATGTCAAATTTAAAACTGAAAAGAGATTCCCCCACAGAAGAAAATTCCCAGAGTTTTTTTTTTTAAAAACAAGTCTTTTGTTTTTAGATTTTTCGTCAAATATTTGGGGGACAGCCCAAACCCCCCCGACAAGACATGACAATTAGTTCATCACCCGCCCCCACAAAATTACACACCATAAAAAAAAGACTTGCCACTTGCCCTTTAATAGCATAATTGAAAACTTTTTTTTATAAACATATGCCAGATTCTCAGACGACAGGCTTTTAAACGAGGCTTTTTGTTGCCCCCCTGATTTATTATGTTTTATCCTTTTTGTGTGGTATTATTAAATAAAGGAGGATGTTTTATTTTTTGGTTTAAGGATTGAAAAAGATGGATGTAGATAAAGTATTATATTTCCATTTAATTTTGTCCTTATTTTTGTTAAAAAAAAAAATGAAAAAAATGCAGAAGTAATAGTCAAATCATTTTTGAATATTTTTAAAAAGGGATGACAACAATGATGATATATTATATATGATATATTTGATATAAGTAAAAAAATAATAGGTCAAATGAAAGAAAATTTTTTAAATGCAAATATGTCTTGAAACTAAACGAGTTTTTTGGAACAAATATTTCTATAACTTTTGCTATCATTTCATATTAGAAACGACATAAAAGGATATCAAAAAACCCTTTTCAGATAGAGATAAAGTTTTACCAGAATGCGGGGAGATCAAAAAAGGGGGTTTTTAAAAAAGACATCAGGAATAAAAAGGGGCAACCGTACTGAATCATCAAAAAACAACAAAACAAAAAGCACAAAACAAAACCCAAAGACAGTATACCCAAAGAGTAATGTTACCCGATACAGTAGATAAAAATGAAGGGCCGTCCAAAAAAAGGTGGATTCGAAATAAATGGAGAATTAGGACAAAACATGTATGTTAGTATCATATAAAAAACATTGAAAAATTTAAAAAAAAACCTTTTCGTCTTCTTTCCACCGTACTTTATATCAAAAAAACAACAAATTAATCATTCTTTTTTATTTTTATGCCTTTGTCCTAAACCGGGGTTTTTTAAATTACGACCCTCTAACTTTTTCTAGATTGGCGACCCGGTCAACACCAGATCGGGGAAATTTGTACATCACCAAGAGATAAAGAGGTGACAAAACATACTGTTTTGGAGCGACCACAAAGTCCGTTCTGAAATCTCTTTTTAAAAATGACGGTGTCAAAAAAAGAATAAAATAAAGAACGAAGATATTTTTTATTCGTCAAAAATATAAAAAAAATTGGAGAAAATAATCGTTTTTTAAGAGACAGATATAAAAGAGAGAGAAAAATAATGAGAGAGAAATAAAAGAACAAGGTAACGTAAAAGAATTACGAAAATAAAAAAATTTTACAAAATCAAATACTTAAAGTAAGGTCAAACTTTTAAAAAACAAGAGATACATCTATATATTTTTTCCCCAAAACAATAACTGATGTAAAGAACAAAACAATGTTCAGGATAAAAAAACAAATATAACCTGATATCACTTATTAAGTCTGACATCTAAAAGATTTAATAGAGAAATATTGTATATAGGGATTTTTGGGAAAGTGAAACCACAATAAAAAAAACATAACACATACCAGACGGGTTTTCCCATCGATGTTCTTTTTACATTTATAAATATAAATTTTTTAAAATACGGACAATTTTTAAAAAATCGAATTGAAGAAAATGTTTTAGCTTTTTCCCTTTTAAAAAAAACCGAAATTTGAGTGTATTTATTTTTGAGGAAAAAATAATTGTGAAATAAAACTATTTTTTTATCATCAAAACAGTCATTTGGAATTTTTTCCCCCATAGGCCAGATGTCCTCCCTTTTTCAGCCGTCATGTTTAACCAAGCAGTGACGAATCCATTTCCTTTTTCTTTCCTTTTTTCCCCCGATACCTCCTTCCATGATTTTTTCTAGTTTTTGTGTGTTTTTGAGCCCAAAATATCTCCTATATTTTTTTTGGCATAAAATTTTTTTTGTTTTTTATTTTTTCCCGAGAGACATCTGATTTTCTCGAGAGATTTCGATTTCTTCTGGGAGAATATCTGATTTTTTTGTAGAGATTATCTGATTTTCTTGAAAACTACTGATTTTTTCCCCGAGACATCGATTTCTTCCAGAATCATTTATTTTTTTGTAAAACTATTATCTTTCTGTAGAACTATCTTTTTCACCTGATAGACTACTGACTTTGTAATTATCTGATTTTTTTGATAGACCATCTGATTTTTCCAGAGACATCTGATTTCTTCACGTAAAACATTTTTTTTCTTCCCCAGAGACTATCTGATTTCTTTTTTGAGAGACTATCTGATTTACTCTGAAAGATCTATCTGATTTCTTCTCGGGAGATCTTTGATTTTTTTGTAAGACTATCATTTTTCTCTGTAAAATTATCTGTTTTTGTAAATCTATCTGATTTCTTCTGAAAATATACTGATTTCTTCTGATAATTATTTGATTTTCTGTATAGATCTATCTGATTTCTTCTCTGGAGATTATCTGATTTTTTCCAAGATTATCTGATTTTTTTTAGAATCTATATGATTTTTCTGATAGACTTTTGATTTTTTCTCTGAAAATCAAAATGTTTTCTTCTCTGATAGACCCATTTGATTTTTTTTTATAGATCTATTTGATTTTTCAAGATCTATTTGATTTTTTCTTTTAAAGACATTTGATTTTTCTCTGAGAGATTATCGATTTTCTTTGAAAATCTTCTGATTTTTCCAGAATCTATTTGATTTTTCTCTGTGA